>CAUHTR010001648.1:0-21275 GCA_959609185.1 Schmidtea polychroa | reverse complement strand
GGTACCATCTCTGGTCCTGTAAATTACCGTAACATATCAGCCTGAAGATTATTATGTAGACAATGGAATTATTATGACTCATAAATTTCAAGAAAATTACGTTAAATGTATGAAAAATACAAATTTATTGTAAAAACATGTGTGTATTACACACAAAACAAGATACATAAATTTCATACATTTAACGTAATTTTCTTGAAATTTTATTCATATAATATATAGATAAAATTTAATTTTCTATAATTATAATTGGTTAAAAACTATGTATCTTGTTTTATGTATAATACACACATGTTTTCCCGATTTTTTTGATAATAATAATAATAAAAATAATAAAAAAAAATAATAATAATGGTAATAATAATAATAATAATAATAATAATAATAATTATTATTATAATTATTATAATAATAATAATAATAAAAATAATATTAATAATATTAATAATAATAATAAAATAATAATGATAATAATATAAATAATAATAATAATAATAAAAATAATAATAAAATTAAAAAAATAATAAAAAAATAATAATAATAATGATAATAATAAAAATAATATTAATAATATTAATAATAATAATAAAATAATAATAATATAAATAAATAAAATAATAATAATAATAATAATAATTATTCAATTATGAAAATTTTAAATAAATCAACTTTAATGTCAAAATGTGTTTTTAAAATATATTTAAATTTTAAAATACCGCAATGTAATGTATTTTTGTCCTATCCCTTCCTTGATTTTGATTGGACCGGAAAATATTCATTTTCTTTATAAACAGTTACAATTTTCAAAATCGTCACAATTATTTATAAATTTTACAAATTTTCGACTATAGAATTTCGATTAAAAATGGACAGTGAATTAGATAATATTTTACGCGCCATGTTGGCTGGAGAAAACGGTAAATTATTTTATTTTTATTATTATTATTATTTATTATTTTAGAGAATTTATGGTATGAAGTCACCGAGGCCGACAACTATAATCATGATCGGCCAATCATTATTAGTGACAATGAAGAAGATCTTTTATTAAGTAAATTTATTTTTAAAATTTAATTGAAAATAAAATTATTTAGTTGATCAGCATATTAATGACGGTGAAAATGTTATTGAGGACAATACCCGAGATATTATCATGGAATCAATGGGTAAATTTATTTTATTTAATTAATGAATTACAAAAACTTAAGGTGATGATACCTCAAATGTTGGATATGCCCCAAATATTAATGTTGTTTCTGATGACTATGCCCACATATCTATTGAGGAGGAAATTAATCATGCCTCCGTTTCTTATGGGGATGAATCTGAGGATGATTCCGATATAGAATCAAAATGTTAGTTATATTTTATTATTATTTTTAAAATTAATTTAAAATTGTGTTTGATAATTAATTTGTTTAATAACCACATATAAATTATGAAAATGTTGAAAATGATGAAAATATTCCTGAAATTATTATGAAAATGTTGAAAATTATGAGAATGTTCCAGAAACTTATGAAAAATGCTGAAAATTATGAAAATGTTCCTAAAATTATTATGAAAATGTTGAAAATTATGAAAAATATGAAAATGTTTCTGAAAATAATTATGAAAATCACGAAATGTTCCTGAAAATTATGAAAATCTTTCTGAAGATAATTATGAAAAATCTGAAAATTATGACAAATATGAATATGTTCCTGAAAATGATGTTGAAATTAATAAGTTGTTATGAAAATAATTATTGAATAGAAATAATACTTTGAAAATATTAATTGTCAAACATAGTTTGCATTGAGCACGCAACTACTCTCTTTTATAATAATATTTAAAAATAATAATAATAATAATAATAATAACAATAATAATAATAATGTTGGGTTTTGGATTATTTCAAGTCGGTTCTCTCTGACTCCTGGTGTTCTTTAAATTAAAACAATGAACGACCCAACGTATATTGAAACAACAGGTTCACAAATTATTATCACGCTACAATTTCTGATCAAAGTTTTATACAATTCTCCGCTCGGCGTTGATGCTTTGCAAACCAACAATATTCACCTTTTGATCCTTTAGTTCTGTTGACTCTCGTTTTCCTCGGTTTCGGTTTGGTTTGATCTCTTTTCGCCTTTCCGTATTCTTAATTCTATTTCTTCTTTTCCCTACTTCCCTAATTCGTTTTCCACTTTTCCTACTGTCTAGTTCTTCGAACCCTAGCTGAGGCAGAATGCCGATTTTCTCTGATTTTCCCTTTGCTTATATACTCCTCGAAATCAGGATGACAAATGGTTATTGCCGAGCCAATCTTTCGTTTGACATTTTCTCCTACGTGTTTGCTTCGGCTGTCATCCATAATGGTCCAACGAATCCAGATAATTAATGGCCCTACCGGTCTTCCTACGCGCGCTATCTTCTCCTTACTCTTTTCCCATTAATCATTGTGTCAAACTAATGGGCCCAAATCTTCCTTTTGTTTGCCTTTCTTCTTGTTTACCCAGCTCGGGTTTTCTTTATCTCTCGGGTTCTCCATTGGCTCGGGTTTCCCATTAGCTCGGGTTTTCCATTAGCCAATTAATTAATTAATTAACGTTTTCTGTTTTCATACGTTTGAATGTTTTTCGACCCTTCCTAACCCTTTTTTGATAAATCCCTAACCATCATCTTGTTGACCATTAGCTAATCTATACCTGTCCCGTTTTTCCCATTCGATTTCGATGATTTTTCCATTTATTGATTTTTCTCGGATTTCCGGATTCTCGTCTTTCGTAATTGCTTTTTGCATTTTCTAATACAGTTTCCATCGCACTTTCCTTTACTATTAATTCTGTGCACGATCCCGCTTTTATTTGCCTTTTTTCCTCGCTTACTTTCCATTTGACTTATTATCCTCAATTTTATTTAAATTTTTAATTTTAATTTACAGACCTCAACATATCTCCCCCCTTAAAAAATTTTTTCGTCCTCGAAATGCACGTTTTTTGACCTCTTCGAAAATTTACCATATTTTATTTAAAATTTTATTTATTTTAATATCATTTTCCTGATAAAATTTCCGACCGAATCAAATCCTTTTAATTTGGCTTGTAAATAATTTAATGGGATATTGATAATTTTATCTGTAACTTATAATAATTTTAACTGAAATGTGTTGGAAATATTTTAAAATAATATAAAAATTTAAATCATTTAAAACATCTTTCTTATATTGCAAGCAAATAAACGATAACTGTTCAGAATATTAAAAAAATTTAATTGTCAATAATAAAATTTGGAATGTGTAGTAAAGTCTATTAAAATTACACCATGTATTTTCTGTCATAATTTTGAATGCTTTTATTCTGGTAAACTAGTTTACAAAATCGATTTATCAGGAGGGCCTTTGGGAGAAATAGTGCAATGGAACGATCAACTTTAAAATTTCTATGTTCTAATGGTGCTTTCTTATGAAATATATATATAATTAATTTTATGTCAAATTTACTTGTCAAAACTTCAATGAACTTTCTATTTCTCTTTTCAATTTTAGGAATTTTTCCAGGAGAATCTTAATTCTTTGGTTTTGAAACTGCATTCCTATTCCTTGAGTTTATTGACATTTTATTACACAATTAGTAATTCCTTGCAATATTAATAGCTGTTTTACCGCAATTAAATATGGTATCAATATTAAATCTCACCGTTTTTGTGAAATTAATTAATAATTTTTTCATAAAAAGGAAACAATTTTTAGTATTTTATTAACATGAAATAAATATTAAAATAACTATTAAATGATATATTTGAAAAATAATCGTTCTCTTAATACATTGCGACCGATGATTATTTTAACATTTTGTTGCAAGCTCGGACGTTAATCAGTGAGATTATATTTTTTCCAATCAATCATTTATCGATATTTATTTCCAAGTTATCTTCTGCAAACACCAAATTTTAATGTCCCTTGTCAAACCAAATTAGGAAACAGACTTTTATACTGATATTTAATCTGGATCAATTTAGTTTTGTCAATATTTTGATTAACCCAATTTCTCTCGCGACATACGAATCACACGGCGATGTTCGGATGATAATACTTGAATGTGTGTTTTGCCCAGACATTGCTGAAAAGAAGAAATTGATCCCTACTACTGTTTATGCATGTATTCATGAACTTCGAATCAGAGAATGGAGTGATTTAGTGGAAATTATTGTCCACCACACGCTTCCGATAACATGCTTGTTTTGGCTGGAAATAATTGGTGTTATCTCAAGTTACTCTCTTTCCTCATGGATGTATCTTATTTCAGCGTTGGATAGCAAACTCTTGCCGTTCCATTGGTCAATAGGAATGAAGATCATTTCCTACAATAAATGCCGAATTTCTCGATAATTGGAGCATTTTAGACTGAGCAGACACTCTATTCTTGTCCGGATTATAATCGTAATTCAGACGCAATTGAAAAGCCTATTACTTTATGAAAACGATTTGAATTGGATAAATAAAGTGGTCAATATTTCAACATCAAAACGAAAACTCATTATTCTCAAACAAGGTCGAAGTTCTTGGCCGGTAACGAGCAATCATAAAAATATGTATGGAATTATTATTCGTTATTAATAGTTATTATTAGTTGACAACTTTTAAGTCGAGAAACGTGTCGTGGATCAGCCGGAAAGGTCAACCGATCAAAAATTTACTAGTACTGGGGAATTTGGTTCTCGTTACAATTCATTCCTTTATCGATCCGATTCGATGATAAGTTGTTCATTAATATTGTAAAATTTTTTTTTTTTGATATAACAATCTGTTTCCTCATGGTTATTATCTTAATTTTTTTTTTTTTTTTTTTTTTTTTTTTTTACATGGATATAAAAATTTATTAATACCCAATGATAAATTTTTTAATGCACCGAATGAAGTCTGAAAATTGAATGAGATTTGTATTCCTATGTTGACAATAGTTTACCGAATTTTGTTACTACAGACCTTATGTCAATCAAATTTTATTTTATAATTATTGAATTAATTTTTTTTTTTGTGTTAAAAATTTTATTATTACTATCTACAAAAATATTTTAGGTTATTATTTTGCGTGTAAATAATTTTAATCAATTTTTTTTTTTACGTCATTACTATTTGATGATTTCCCTATTGACTTTTAGAAAATTTTATTGATTCCTTATTTATTTATTTATTTATTTATTTTTTTTTTAATTTAATTTATTTTCGTTAATTATTAATTCTTATCTTTACTTCTTATTACTTATTTATTTAATATGGCTAATTTTTACTTATAATACTCTTTCAGGCGATAGCCATCAAAAAGTCGACCCCGACGCAATTAATCATGGCAAATATTGGATTTCAATATTTGTTGCTCTATGATATTTATCGATGTTTATTGTAGATAAAATGTAAGTAAGGCAGCTTGCCCAGTAATATGGTAAGAATTTTAAATTAATTGCACATGCTTTTCCTGATTTAGATGGGATATTGGTTTTATATTATCAATTATGTGGTGCTAAAAATATATATGATTTCTAGGATTATTTTGTGCTTTTGGGTTAAGTTTTTAAATTTTTACTTAAAGATTTATTTGATGTTTTATTACTATTATCCTTATCATCATCATCACTAATATTGTTATTTATATTATTATTATTAGTCACCATCATATATTATTTACTCACTCTGGTCCCAACGTATATTAAATAATTTATTTATTTAGTTATTGTGGTTCTAACATAATGAAATTGTAATTTTCTTGACTATTGAAATTTGTTTGATTGTTTTATTAAGGCATGCTATTTTAAAATTACTCAACCTATACCTTTTAATTGTTACCAGCATGGCAAAAATATTCACAACTTTTCTACTTCTAATTTATTCATTATGTCCCTTACCATACCGACCGATTCCCAGGGCTCCTATATCCCTTTGTTTTCTCAACTTGATAAGCACTAGCGGTATCAACAATCCTTTTTGTCGGTGTTTCAGAAGACCATATGCCACTTTTATCTTTCCGTCTGATAAAATATCTGCGATGAACATTAATATTCCGAATATCTAGATGAATATTTAATTATCCTGCGGTTTTGACGTAGCCGATACTGATAGGCTCTATAATTAATTATCCTGTGGTTTCTTAACGCAGCCCGTACTGATAAGCTTTCTAATTAATTACCCTGTGGTTTGTTAACGTAGCCTGTACTGATAAGCATTCTATATAAGTGTCTGCTTTACCACTTTTCTTTAGTTTTGTCTTGCCAATCTTGAAGTAAGCATTTTATATTTTATTTTTATTTTTCATATTTTTTTTTTTTGAATTTTAGTAACGCCATCCCTCAATTACTATGGACGTAAGTGATTACTTGTCTTTTGTTATTTTTTTTTTTTTTTGTTTTTGTGATTCTTTTTACCATGCTGTCCTCAACTATTAGTAATGCGTTCCCTCATAGCAACCGAACATTTGCAATCGCTGTCCAGGGTAGCCAAACCCCGGTGATTGCAAGTGCTCGTGTTGCTTATTAAATTAACTTATTGATGCTTATTAACTTATTTACTTTTTAATTTTAATTCGTTAATTTGTTTATGCAACTACCTACCCTCATGTTTTGGGTCATATATTTTTGATTTTTGATTTTGTATTTATACTAAAAGCAAACCTTTAATTACAGCTACTCGTATTTTTCTGACAATTTTAGCCGTATTTATACTCATTAATTTATTACGTGATTCTTAAAATCAATTACTTCCCTGCACTAACTATTTGTCGAGGGCGCCATGGTACGGAGTTTTACATCGTATTTATTTCATTTTTCTTTTCAACCCTTACTATTTTAGGCTGTCCCAGAACCTAAGTTTGAGCATCTCGATGTTATGCAATGGTTATTTGACTGCCATACTAACAGGTTTTTTAATTTCATTTTCAGGGTCCCTTTGCCACCGCGTCGAAAGGGATTGAAACGTACCTTTGCCTGTGTGGATACAGGCAGTAGGTTTGAAAGACGCCCGCCTTGCAATGTACGCAGGGAATGGGACTGTGGCATCCAAAGTCCCGTTCTGTTGGACTCTGATGACGAATAAAACTTTGAATAAATGTTCAGCATACCTTTGTTTTTAATTTATGCTAGAAAGGGTGGGTAGTTATGTCCCTCTTTGTTACTACTAATGTGAAATTATTCCTTACTTATTTATAATTTTGTTCTCTCGCCCCAGTAGGTTACCCATTGTTATATAGTTATGCTAATTCATTAATTACTAATCAGCCCTTTAATATTATTTATTTCTAATGATCATTTAAGGTATCATTTCATTATTTGCAACCTTTATTTGAGTTATTCTATTTGCCTTTGTTCATTTTTATCTATTATTCATTTATTATTTATTTGTATCAACTTGTCTATTCATTTGATTATTTACTTAGTAATTTACTTATTTTTTTTTTTATTTAAACTATTATTTATCACTGCCAATTATTTCTTTATATCAATTTGTTTATTTATTTGATTATTTGTTAATTTACTTATATTTATTTACTATTATATTTTTTTTTTCTCGAGGACGAAAAAACACTAACAGGGTCCGTTTAAATAATTTATTTTTTTAGTCTAATTGATTTATCTCACCATCATCTTCCGATTCCTCTATTTCTTCTACTCTCATTCGAAACATCGCGAAATCGGCTTCGTGTTGAAACAATAAGATTTCCAAACGGTCTAACCGCCTTTTCAGACGGAAGTTTTCTTCCTCCAAATCTGTTATTCTGCCCTGCATGTTACGAAACTTTTGCTTTAGTTCTTGCGTACTTGTTTTACACTCTTTGCATGACATCTCCGAGGCTTCTTGCATTCTCTGAAATTAAATGATAGTCATTTTTTTTGTATCACTCTTTATTCGCAAAGCATCAACACCTCGCTTCGAATCTCAAACAAATTACACAGTTCATCCTATGGTACTTATAAAACATGCACATTGTTAATATAAATGTAATATATTTTTATACACTATTCATGCAGATCACAACCTATAGTCTTGTCTCATAATATGAATATGATGGTGGCTGAAGGATCGTCAGTTGTCTCTCTTTTACACATATCAAGATGGTGATGATTATGAATGTTATTGATAAGATGAGAAAACCTGTTATTAAAATGTAAATGAGATATTCACAATAGTTGACTGTCAACTCCGAATTTGTCATCATTAGTTTATTTGAGTTAGGTTTTGTCGTCTCTTGGGTCGGTAATTGGAAAGGTGATGTGGTTGTATCTGATTTTCGTTTTGATTCATTGATTGTCTTGACTTCCACGAAAACTGTTTGCCATCTGCCTGGTTCGGTTATCCATCGCTGATATTTAACTGTTAATTCCCATGCCGTCTCTAAATCAGAAGTGTAAAGTGTAAAAAAATGATTACCGGCATCTAATATAGTCAGGGTTTTTTGTTTATAGATAATAACAACTCTTTCATCATTTCCTGATTTTCTATATATCGTTACCGGTCCATTTCCAACACTCAGGGTTATACGATTTGACTCGTCTCTGAGATAGATAGACTGGGTCTCACTCTTAAATCGTGACCATTGGTTTCTCACTACCGTTCCATTTTCGAGGCATATGTTCTCGTAGTAGTTCGCATTAACTGAATAATTTTGATTCATTTTCAATTTCTCGTAGCGGATAAATGATTTTCGCGAGTTAAGGGTGTCGACATTTAACCCTTGAAATGTGATTCGCACTTTCACCAAGTCCACTGGCTTCCAATATATATTGATTCCATTTATCTCTGGTTCTATTTCGATCAAGTTTCGCATCTCTTTTGTGTGCACTTCTATCGGAATTTGTGTGTACCACTTTGACATGTTCTGTCTCAACAGCCATTGGTATTTGAAATTTGGCTTTAACTTTCGTACCGCAAATATATCTTTATCATAATTCAGTTCTACCACTGGTGCCGTATTGTCTAGTAAATTAATAATTTCTATTTGGTCTGCGATCTCGCATTTACAGCTCCATACTATATTTGTTAGAGTGGAATATATATGTATTTTCTCCATTCCTCGGATTTTGTTTACCGCATATGGCAAGTCAATCTTTTTGCCGCTCGCGACTGTTACTAGCATCATCATTATTGTTAATGTCATCATTGCGTAGTTGCATGGTAAGCCTAACATATTCTTTCTCTCGATCTCTGCGCTAGAAGGCTCGATTCTCTCTCCTACCATTCCTTCACATTGTAATGCGATATTTTCCACTGGTTTCATCTCTCGTAATCGATCAACTGGATATACTGGTGCTGGTTGCATAAATGATTTTGGTATACACAATTTTGTAAACGTGTCTACGCTACTCGCATTTAACAGTGGCTCTTTTAAGATTTGATAGGTTCTCAACGCTTCTTTATTCATTCCACTTAATTCTTGATTGTCAACATATAACGGTGCACTATCACCCTCGTTGTCATTGTCATTATTCTCGTCCCTTGAAGGGGTTGTACTAGCGTAGCTCACCTTTTTCTTCTTTAATATTCGCGCCTTGAGTATCTCCAACTCCTGGTATTGATGATGAGTAATGAAGAATCTAGCCAATAATGGTATGCAACCAATTACTAGTTTCCACGACCAACCTGTGATCGCGTATAATCTGTGTGTTGATAGGACCTGCGATATTATTACTTTGATTACAACACATATTACATAAATTCCAATCAATCCGGCACACGCTTGTCCAATGAACATAAACTTTCCCCAGATCTTTTTCATTGTATTATACGTCGCTTTCTTGTAATGATCTGGAGTTAACAAATACTCATAATTTACCTTCCCACTTCCGCTTGGGAGAATTGTATCTACCATTTCCATTATAACTCTTTCCTTCTTTGATGGAAATAACAAGTTTCTGCGAGCTTCCTCAATGTCTTCGTTCGAGTAAATTCCACTTTGCGACAATTTTTCTAACGACGTAAAATTTACCAGATATTGTAATTCTGTCAATTCTAGGTTTTCCGGTGTCTTTACTTCTCGATGATCTGGTAATGCAATCCAAGATTCTGGTGTTAGTCTGTATAGTGGTGCCAACAATCTATTACACTGTAATACTTTCGGTTTCACGTCCTCTTCCAGTAAGATTCGTGTTACAGGCTCCATAAATCGCAACTTTCCATTTAAATTTACCGGTAACTCGTTGGTGCATTGGTCATACTTTGTCAGTTTAACTGGTACCGCTTTACATTTATAGCTATATAGTGCTTCACCGAAAATTCTGGCAAACACCCCATTTTCTGTAATTAACATTGGTGCTACCAAATTAGGATTGGTTATCGCCATTGCCATTCGATTTCGGAGTATTTCTTTGTTGAGATTGCAATCATTTATAATAACTTCTCGGTACACATTTTCAACGGTATTTTGACCAAAGTGAAATAGATAATCTATTTTGTTATTAAAGTAATTTGTCAACTTGATATCTCCGGCATGTATGTTTGTTTGGGCCTCTATAATCATTTTCTGAGATACATATATACCTTTATAATTTGTCTCAAAGACATTTTGTCCACACTTTGTTTTAGTTTCTTTTCTCAGGAATCGCATCCCATCTTCCTCCGAGGTTGACATTAACACTGTTGGAGTATCTTTCATCCGTAGAGGTGTGATTCTTGTTGTTGTACTCGTTGCTGGATCCATTCTTATTTTCTCGGGCTTTTCCCTGATCTGTTCTCCCGTTATTTCTTTAAAACTCATTGACTTCAATTGCACTAAATTGCACTTTTTGGTATCGACATCGTACACCAAGATTGATTCTCCTGTCTGACAGCTAGATTGTTTCATGTTGCAGAATGGATGTGTTTGTAGTTTACCAGTATCATCATCAAATGATCCATCAAATTCTCTAATTCTGACATGTACTCTTCCACAACCACGGCTTTGTCAATTATCGCATCGTCTACTTTGTATGGCTCTCCCTGGCAATCACCATTCGACTTTATTATCCCTCGAACGTTTACAGTCTCACGGATTTTGTGGTTAAGCTTTGCTTGTAGTTTAATATCTGCATTGATTTTCAACTGTCCTGTTTGAAAGGCTGCCAAACAATTCTCTGGAATTATTTCTATCGGTCTAGGTATCGATTGCATTTTCACCATCGATGAGTGGCTCCATTTTCCACAATAAAATACAAAAGTAGTTCGTTTCACTGTACACTCTCTCACCTTTGCTCGTCGAAACCCCGATTCTTGATATACATGATATTTTACTGGATTTGTTACTTTAAATTTTACTGGATATGCATCCGAACACTCTGCTACGTTTACCAACGAATATACTCTTCCCATTTCGGTTGGGAGCAGTCGTATGCCACCAATGAATTCGTCGTGTTTATTATTCCCAATAACATAATAATAGAAATCATCAACCATGGAAATGCAAGTTTTCCCTTTTTCCTCACTGTCTCTGTTTTTGGGCTCTCAGCCTTTTGTATCAACTTTTCCCATCCGCCATTGTTTGCGATCCACCTCATCAAATATTTATTTGTCATTTCAGTAGCTTTCTTTATCAATAATTTTGACTTGTCACTTTCCAGACAACCATAAATACCAATCTCCAACATTATATAGGCTAACACTGTCAATATTACATCTCGATCCAACTCGGTTCGTGTTAGGTCCTCAATTACTGCTTCCTCACAAAATTCCTTTTTCTTCATAATTTCTTTTAATTATCGATGGTAATCTCCTCTTTAGTTCCGTGGCTAATCTTTTTACAACTCTTTTCTCCCCCTCCGAAATATTATCTTCTGTTTCAGTTTCATCTAACAAATACAATTCCGTTACTAAACTCTTTAATATTCGCTCAGTTTCGCTTGATTCATCTAAACGCTCAGTTTCGCTTGATTCATCTAAACTCAAAGATTCAATTTCCGCATCATTCTGTTTTTTCCGACACATCGCAATGTCATTTTTTAGTTTCAACGAAGTTCTCTTCACTTTTCATCTCATCTGTGCTCGGTAGTACCCTATTATCGGTGCTCATTTCCTCAACATCCCTTGTAGCTTCATTTTCTGATCTCATTTCCTCATTTTCCATTGTTTCTAATCTCTGCAATTCATTAATTTCTTGATCAATTTCTCCTGGGTCATCTACAACTTCAGTTTTAATCTCTACATTATCATTATCCACTTCCTCATACAGAGGCCAAAACGGTACTATTACTGCATCTTTTTCCATTTCATCACTTTGTTTTGTTGCGTACACATTTATTAATACAATTTGGGTTACATCCGTAGTTTAACAAATATTCGTCATCATCCAATTCTCGTCCTTTGAACGTCAACACGATAATTCCGTCATTACCTAATATCTCCGCTGCTTTTTGTCGTATTTTCTTTGCTTTTACACTCCAATGTTCCTGATAATATTCAATCCTTTGATCCGCAATATTTAACGCTATTATCAAAGATTTCGCACTATCGTCTGCCGCCTCATAATCATGTCCTAGTTTTCGAATTACCTCTTTTAACTTTGCCTGATAACTTGTCGGTTTATTCGTATACGGTACGATGCATTCAAACAACCCTTCTTTCATGTCTCGATCCATTTCGATGCTCATTATGAAGTCTATACTCGCATTAATTTTATCTCTATTCCCTGCATACAGGGTATCTTGTAAATCTGCTAGAATCTTTTCCCAATTTTGTCTGTCTGAATTCAAAGTATTAACAGCATTAACAACATTTACTTTATTTCTCCAGCCTGGTATCAGACCGCAATCTACCAAGTACTCCTCGTCTTTCAGACATCGATTCTCAAATTTTAGTTGCACTTCCCATCCACTGTATTGACGTAGTATTCGCTCCTTTAGCTCTCTGATTTGTCCGTATGCATTTACACGGAATTGGCACTTCACATTATCAAGTCCCGTCGTTTCCACTATGATATCAGCTAAATCCCTTGTTGACCGTAAGGCCTTGCCAAACTTTTGCATTTGCTTAAGTATCTCATCGTCTCTGTTCCCTTTGAATAACTTTGCACATAAATTTATGGCTTTCTTTAGTTCGCTTTGGGTTAGTGACATCACACTGAGTTCTGCGATCCATCGTTTCAACTGGGAGTTGTCAGTTTCCATTTCTCAAGCCATTTTTCAACTCGGGCTAACAGTGCAGTCGGATTCTCGTCTGATGCAATTTTTCGCACTTTCGTAGCAGGTTTTCCCTCACCTTCTGACACGGTTCCAATTATCATATGAGATTCAGTTTCCTCATCTGATTCAAATTTAGCCACTAATTTATTCAGCTTCTGTCGCATTTCTCGAAATTCCTTTTCCATTTTGTCTTGAAATTCCTCTCTCTGAGCATATGTCATATTGCTGGTGTTTGGCATGTCTTCTTGGAATCTGATTGATTTCTTTAAATAGGTCTGCTGAATCTCTCTGAGTTCCTTGGGCATGATCGCGCCATGTGGCCGTATCCCTTGCACGAATGACATTGTATCTGTCCATTTGTATTCACTTTGTCCCTTTGTGGTGAAGGTGACGTTGACGATGATCTTGATCTGGTGAAACAGTTTCTGCTAATATGCCCTTTCTTTCCACATCGATAGCATTCGACATCACTGCTGATCCTTTTGTTATCTGTAAATCTTTTGTTAGGGCTGGGATTTTTCCCATATTTGAACCAACATTGATTTGAATAGTGTCCAGACTTTTTGCAATGTTCGCATTGAGGATTATTTACCTGTCCATTTGATTGTACATTCATGGCTGATCTACTGGCTTGAAATCTATTATTTGGTCTCAAAATTGGACTACTGATTTGATTTATTTCTTTTCATCCCATGGTGCTTTCACAGGCGTAATTGACCGCTCACGTCTCTCCACATTTACTCCAAAAGCATCTGATCTTTTGCACTTTTTAATTCAGCTCTATTTCATGGCTTTCTTCACGAGCTCATCGAAATTGGAAAAATCCACATAACATAGGGCCTTTTTGATTTCTGAGTGGACTCCGGTTATAAACTGATCTTCTAACAGCTCTTTAACCTGCTTGGCCATATCTGCTTGATCTGGTTTGACTTCGAAGGCTTTATCTGCTAAAGTGGTCAGATGATAAGCAAACTCACTGACCGATTCATCTGGACCTTGAACTCGATTATAAATTTCTGTCGCATGATTCTTTTGATATCTCCACCAACCAGTTTCAGTGCCATTGCATCCTTCAATTTTGTCCAATCATTACCAACATTTCGTTTGTCGACTTGCTGCCAGGCTTCTCTTGCCGCACCCTTCAGATAGAGTGGGAATCTCTGAACCATAATGGCTTGTGTCCATCCGTATGCTGAGGCGTACATATAATAATCTCCCATGAAATCTGCAAATTCCACAGGGTCTCCTCCATATTGATTGACGGGTAATTTCTGACAACTTGCGAAATCAATCATCTCTCTATTGAGAGGCATAACAGCATTATCATTTGCCATTTGGACTTGTCTCTGACTTCTGAGGTTGTATCGGTTCACTTTGAGCTAAACTTCAAACGTTAAACAATAATTTAAAATTACTTTTCAACTTCTTTTAAATCTCCCAATAATAGCCTTTAATAATCTCGTTAACACTATTTTCAAACTTCTAAGCCGACTTTCACTAACGTCAGTACTAATTCTTTTTATAATTCCTTTTTCACTAGCTTCCAATAATTTCCCTCCGACTTTCAATCACGTCGGTACTATATTTTTGATAATTTCTTTTTCAGTAGCTTTCAATAATTTTACTCCGACTTTGAATCACGTCGGGCTCACCAGAATATATGTTGGGTTTTGGATTATTTCAAGTCGGTTCTCTCTGACTCCTGGTGTTCTTTAAATTAAAACAATGAACGACCCAACGTATATTGAAACAACAGGTTCACAAATTATTATCACGCTACAATTTCTGATCAAAGTTTTATACAATTCTCCGCTCGGCGTTGATGCTTTGCAAACCAACAATATTCACCTTTTGATCCTTTAGTTCTGTTGACTCTCGTTTTCCTCGGTTTCGGTTTGGTTTGATCTCTTTTCGCCTTTCCGTATTCTTAATTCTATTTCTTCTTTTCCCTACTTCCCTAATTCGTTTTCCACTTTTCCTACTGTCTAGTTCTTCGAACCCTAGCTGAGGCAGAATGCCGATTTTCTCTGATTTTCCCTTTGCTTATATACTCCTCGAAATCAGGATGACAAATGGTTATTGCCGAGCCAATCTTTCGTTTGACATTTTCTCCTACGTGTTTGCTTCGGCTGTCATCCATAATGGTCCAACGAATCCAGATAATTAATGGCCCTACCGGTCTTCCTACGCGCGCTATCTTCTCCTTACTCTTTTCCCATTAATCATTGTGTCAAACTAATGGGCCCAAATCTTCCTTTTGTTTGCCTTTCTTCTTGTTTACCCAGCTCGGGTTTTCTTTATCTCTCGGGTTCTCCATTGGCTCGGGTTTCCCATTAGCTCGGGTTTTCCATTAGCCAATTAATTAATTAATTAACGTTTTCTGTTTTCATACGTTTGAATGTTTTTCGACCCTTCCTAACCCTTTTTTGATAAATCCCTAACCATCATCTTGTTGACCATTAGCTAATCTATACCTGTCCCGTTTTTCCCATTCGATTTCGATGATTTTTCCATTTATTGATTTTTCTCGGATTTCCGGATTCTCGTCTTTCGTAATTGCTTTTTGCATTTTCTAATACAGTTTCCATCGCACTTTCCTTTACTATTAATTCTGTGCACGATCCCGCTTTTATTTGCCTTTTTTCCTCGCTTACTTTCCATTTGACTTATTATCCTCAATTTTATTTAAATTTTTAATTTTAATTTACAGACCTCAACAATAATAACAATGATAATAATATTTATGATTTCATATCTCCCATATTTATACCTCTGATAATAAAAATATTACAATAAATTATATATGTATTCCGATTATTATTCCGTTTTATAATTATTATGCGATAAAAACTGCTTAAGAATTGTTAATAAAGACATTAAATATAAATGCAATTAACTATTAATTTTTAAATCTATTAATATATTTGATATATATTTATAATTTATCAGGTAAATTATACCCACGCTACTGCATGTCATCAAATGAT
The DNA here is from genome assembly GCA_959609185.1 of Schmidtea polychroa. Classification (NCBI taxonomy): domain Eukaryota; kingdom Metazoa; phylum Platyhelminthes; order Tricladida; family Dugesiidae; genus Schmidtea; species Schmidtea polychroa. The sequence continues at coordinate 5,169 of CAUHTR010001648.1, read as the reverse complement.
CATACAAATATATGCCATAAAAATATGAAAAAATACTACGGTCATAGATTCTATGGCATCAACTACTTTATATGTCCAATATGCGAGACTTCCCAACGCATTAAATATATAGAGTTTTATAATATTCACAAATCGCATTTAAATCGGTTTCTCTTTAAATAAAAGAAATTGTTTATTAAAATACAACAATCAACACATAATACTACAAAACACCTAAATACAAAACCTATAAATTATAATTATAATACAAAACATGTAAATAATAATGTAAATAATACTAATCTAAATACGAATCTAAATACTAAAATAAATAATATTCTAAATAATAATAAACAGCCTGCTGTTAGTTTTGGGTATGGTCTAAAAATGGTCTAAAAAATATATCTAAAATTGTTAAAATTAATACAACTGGTGATTCAATATATAATCAAATAGGTGGTTCGATCGATATTGACGATGAACCTGAAATTGAGATAGATTTTAAGGGGGCTAGAAAGAATTTACGATTTAATATGGAAAAAGATAACTTGGTACAAGTTTTCATTACAAATAAGATGACAAATAAATTAATTACCGAAATAAACGGTATGGGCACAGTTAAAATACAATTCACCGTTTTAATCCAATTTGAGAAAGATGGCGAAATCCGAGATAATTTTTTCTCCAATAACGCCGAAGTTTTTTCAGATAATTTTCTAGTAAGGGGTATCACTAAGTTAAATGAGAAAATAGAAAAATTCACATATTTGGGTAGCGGATGGCGAGTGGTTAAAATCAAATAATATAATAAATAAATATAAATGTATAAATAGATTAGCTGTACATAGTTATATCCCCACCCCAGCGGCTTTAAATTCTAAAAAAGCAATAGTAAACGTCAAAAACACTGACGATATGTGCTTTATATATAGTATTTTAGCCCTTTTAAAACGTAATGTAGTACATATAAATAGAAATAGAGTTAGTTCCTATGAAAATTATCTTGACGAGTTAAATTTTGACCCTATAAGTGATTGTCCAATGAAATTATGTGATATCCCTAAATTTGAAAGGAAAATTAATGATTTAAATTTATCAATAAATGTTTTAATTTATAAAAAGAACCCAGCTAAGCCTTCTGAAAACGATGATAGTAACTATATTCCACATCATCCTCAATTAGATATTATTCACCGATCTAAGGTTATAGGTGGTGAACCCATATACTTACTTTTATTGGAAGACGGTGATAATTTCCATTATACCGCAGTTTTTAACTTACAAAGACTAATGAATTGTCACTCTAGCAGTGAATGCAGCGTTAGAATTAAAGTTAACTGGTGCCCCCATTGTCTTAACGGATTTAGACATAAAAATGCATTTGATATTCATGTCGCCTTATGCATAAAAAACCAGATAGGAACAACTCTATACACACTACCTAAAGATAAAAATTTATTATTTAAAGATTACTCCAAGACAATCACCCCGCCATTCGTGATATATGCCGATTTTGAGGCAATTTTACCCGAGGATATTACCCATCATCAAAAACACTTGCCAATAACAGCAGGCATGTTATTAATTAATAATTATAATAACACAAAATTTTATTATGAGTTTGTTGGTGATGATTGTGTGTTGTCTTTCTTGCGTAAGGTGGAGGAAATTGCGGTCAAAATTGTCCTGCCATATTACGAAATTAATGGGAAAAAGCCCATGCAAACATTGTCTTTCACTGAAGAGCGGGCTTTTCGAGAATCCAGAACCTGTTACCTTTGTAAGAAATTTATTAAAGATAGAGTTAGGGACCATTGCCACTTCTCAGGCAAGTATCTTGGTGCTGCTTGTAGGAAATGTAATGTTTCTCGGCGAATTCAGAGCCAGTTACCGGTTGTGTTTCATAATTTGAGGGGGTATGATCTCCATCATATTTTGAAGTATGGTTTGAATAATTTTCCTTCTTGGGAATTAAATATTATTCCGACTACTACCGAGAAATTCATCTCCCTCATCGCGTACAGTAACAAATTGCCTGTTCGTTTTATTGACAGCATGCAGTTTGTTAATTCATCTTTAGCAAAAGCGGTTAAGACTCTTTCCGATCTGCCTTTAACTTCTTCTGTTTTTGATGGCGCAATTGTTCGAGCCAAAGGTATCTTTCCTTATGACTTTGCTACATCGCTTGAGGTTCTGGAATCGACTCTTGAACTACCTCCGATCTGGGATTCTGTGTCTAATGATGAGTATGCATTAGCCCAAGTTATTTGGACTCAGCAAAATTGCAACAACATGTTAGATTACATGTTAACTTACCTTAAATTAGATGTATTTCTCCTCGCAGATTATTTTCAACAATTCCGTGCAAAGGCCATTGCATATAATGGTCTTGAGCCTCTTAATTTCTATGGCATTCCCGGTATGTCATGGGCCTCAGCGCTTATGACATTAACGGAACCCATTGAACTTCTGCAGGACATGGAAATGTTTAATTTCTATGAAGGAGGGATACGAGGTGGGTTAACATTTGTTAACAAACATTATGTTGCTAGTTCTGAAGACACAGAACTCTTGTATATTGACATAAATAACTTGTATGGTTGGGCCTTAAGCCAAAATCTGCCTTATGCTGACTTTGAATGGGTGTATGAGAATCTTGATTCTGTCTTGAATGAATGTATGAATGAGGATATTGAAAATCTTCCATATGGGTATACTCTGGAGGTTGATATTGATATCCCTCAGTGTTTGCATGATTTTTTGAATGATTTTCCGATTGCTCCGGAAAAGATGTGCCCGCCAGATTCGAAAGTTAAGAAGCTGATGCTCACGCATTGGCCGAAGAAGAACCATGTTCTTCATTAGCGACTTCTCAAGTTGTATATAGAATTGGGGGCTATTATAAAAAATGTACATAGGGCAATTAAATTTAAGCATGCACCCATTTTTAAAGATTACATAGACAAAAACACTAATTTACGAGCCAATTCTACATGTGAATTATATAGGGATTTATACAAATTATTTAACAATAGCTTGTATGGTAAATCGGTGGAGAATCTGAAAAAGCGGATGAATTTGAGGCTATGCAATTCAGCTGAAAAGATGATTGTATATGCTTCAAAACCTACTTTCAGAAAATCTATCAAAATTGCTGATGATCTGATTGCTGCTCATCTGGATAAAGATTCAATATGTTTAGACAGGCCTAGCTATATTGGTCAAACAGTGTTAGACCTGTCTAAACTAAGAATGTATCAACTACAATATGTGGAATTGGCCAAGTACAGGTCTGAATTTAATTGTAATATAAATATCGTTGCCGGTGACACTGACTCCTTTTTCTTAGAGATAAAGCACTGTAAGCTTGACACTCTTTTGCCGGCAATGATTCATGATAATCTTTTAGATACTAGCAATTATGATCCTGCTCATCCCTTATACTCTAGAAACCTTGATTCTGTGATAGGGAAGTTTAAAGATGAAAGTAAAGGTTTAGGGTATAAGGAATGGGTTTTCTTAAGACCCAAGTGCTATAGTTTGTTAGGGGATAAAGATCATTTAAAAGCAAAGGGAGTTCAGCTTGGTAATACTGAGATAGGGCACCAGTCTTATTTAGACTGCTACAACAACAGCGTAGTATTTTCGGTACCACAAACTAGAATAGGGACGCGTAACCACCAGCTTCTTACGTTTAAAAATACCAAGATCGCGTTGTCAAACAACGATGACAAACGATTATGGGTGGGGAAAAATTCCAGTCTCGCATATGGACATTATTTAGGAGTCGATGTTCCAGATGTTGATCAAGTAATTTCATAAATTCGTTCACTTTTTAGCGGAATGAGTCCAGATTTCAATGATGATGACAATGAAGCCAATGATGACAATGATATTGATATAGATGACATATTGTTATCGAATTGATCTGTGATTCAATATATCTTTTAATGTCTTAATTTATTATGAAAACTAATAATAATTTGTAAATCTTAATAATAATAATAATAATGAAAATAATAATAATAAAAAAAAATAAAAATGAAAATATAAATAAATAATAAATAAATAAATTAAAATATTAAAAAAAAAAAAATAAATAAATAAATAATAATAATAATAATAATATTAATAATAATAATAATAATAATAATAATAATAATAATAATAATAATAATAATAATAATATTAATAATAATAATAATAATAATAATAATAATAATAATAATAATAATAATAATAATAATAATAATAATAATAGTAATAATAGTAATAAAATGACTTTGTATTTACATAACCCTTGTTAAATTATTTTATTGTTTAAATAAATGTATGTTTTATTGATTTGTTTAATAATACCCTTGTGACTTGTTGAGTGTGACCAGTACCTTTGTGAACAATACCCATAGGGGTGACAGAATATCTTGTCGGATAAACTCGGAGTATATATAATAATAATCCCTGTGTTTCAAAGACCTTTATTTTCAAATAATAATATCTCTTGTCGGGAACTCTCGAATTTCAAATTAACAAAAAATTGAACTTTACATTAAAAAATTTGACCTTGAAAAGAATTTTAAAACGTTCCCCTAGAGGGGGGGTATGTGATCCAGAGGGCCCCTGATCCAGATGGCCCCCATCCATCTACTATCTTGCTTTGTTATCGATAGAAAAAGATATTTGTGAGAATTTAATCTTATCCCAAGCAATTGATGATTTTGGTTCAGCAAAAGCAAGAAGTGTAAAATTGTGAAATCCTTTTTTGGTACTTTGTCTTATATGAAACTAATAATTTTTTTTGTTTATTGGAATAAAATATTAAACCATATTTGTTGATTTACAAATTTTAGTTACATTTTATAAAAAAAATTAAAAAAACTTTGCTTTTTTATTATAGCATGTTGTCGTAAATAAATAAAATCTTTTTCTTCACTCATTTTTATTAGGTTTTCATATTCTATATTCAATTCCATAAGGATTAATTTTTACAAGACAATAATCCCCATCGGGTGATCCGCACAGCAGCAAATCCTAATCAAAAAATTAAATTAATAGGGCACCAATATTGTTTTTGCACCTGAGCGGCCAGCAACGCAGGAACGGCACTTTATATATACCTCATGAAAATATCATGTACAAGTTTTCCTAATACGCCCCAAGTTGAAGAATAGCGAAAAGTAATGGAATTGT
>CAUHTR010001647.1:0-73318 GCA_959609185.1 Schmidtea polychroa | reverse complement strand
GGTACGCGGACTCTCTCCCCCAACACCAATACAATCTAAAACGACCTAATGACACCACAGGCCAATCCTGTACTCAGCCCCCTCTACACGCGAACCCCCCCCCCCCCCCCCAGTGACCTCAGACATTGTTCATTACAATAATACACCATCCCAATTCCATCAGCCTAAATACACGCCGATAAACCTATAGTTTATATCTCAAGAGCATATACGAGATCTGGCTGAACTACAAAACTGGAGAGTCGAACCTCCCTACGCTGTCTCTTGGAACTACAAAAAACAAACGCGGACGAACAAGCAGATGATTTTCAATAGAAGCGTTTACTGATTTTATTAATTATTAAGCATAGATTTAGTATTTTCAATAAAATATATTAGTTATTGTAAAAATTTCTGAATCAATTGCGAATGTTTGTGGAGTGTAGAGTATGTTGAGATGTGTGATTATGAATGAGAAGGGCGGTTAAGTGATACTGGAACTGAATGCACTGAATTGGATATTAGAACTGTTGGGCTGAGTCGAAAACATAATTTTGGAAATTAGGACAAGCAGGACATTAAAAAAAATGAAAATAAGACAAATGAAGTTTTAATTCTTATCTTAATTTATTTGTTTCTTTTGTATTTTGATTTATTTTTTTTAAAACAAAAATAAAAATAAGAAAATTTGAATAGGAAAATAAAATGACGCATAAAATAACGTAAAATGCAATAAATAACGAAGAAATTAATAAAACAAATAAAAAATATAATAAAAATAAGGAAAAATAACCAAAAAAACAGAAAAAGTAAATTAAATTAGAAAAATAAGCGGTACTCAATTCTGATTGGTCCGCAGAAATGAAAAATTAATATATAAGCAAGCACCAAAATCATTAAAATCACCGTTAATTCAAACATTCTATAGAAAACCACAGCGACATACAGGACTATTCCAGAAACCATCAGCATTAGAAATTTGCAGCCAAGGAACATTCAGGATTAGAAACCGAACCGATTAATTCAAAGACGAACTATTCATTTTCGACTTAGCCCACAAACCGAAAGCGACAGTAAGAAGATCTTTTTATCTTTTAATTTAAAAGTAATTCATGGATATTTATTAAGTAATTAAAACTTTATGTAGTACGAATTTGATTCCCATTCTTTTCTTTAACGATTTAACAAGATTTATAATCTAAATGTCTAAAGGCAATTGTTTACAATAAACGAGTTATTTCAGGATTTTTATGAGTTATTTTATGAATTAATATTTTATGATTTTTCATTTTATGAGGAACGTGGAGTTGAGAGGTTTCAGGTCATGGTGTGAGGTGCCTTCGGGAGCTCAACCGGTGAACATGAAACCTTTCAATCACGCAGCTGTTTTGGGCCGAAATGTGGGGCTTCCTCACGGGTCCGTCGCTGAAGATGCAACTAAAATTTACGAGTGATATTCTGGGAAAGTAACAGCTATATAGTGATTGAAAGAATAGTCGTGCTAATCGAATGAAATGAAGAAAGTTTTTTGGAGAGTTCGCGCAGTGATTGGGGATGTCACACGATCGACACGTAGTATCACCTTTACTAAACTTAGATCACCTCTATCATCGGAGAAATCCATACGAACGTTCAATAATTCATTCTGATCATCATATTAGGCGCATTACTCAAGTTCACAATCCAAATCTAAGTTGTTTTATAACCTTCAGTCCCCAGAATTTCGTAAATCCTACACCCCTAGTGTATACTTAACTTAGATCTATTTGTCACAAAGTCTTATATCATAACTCATTCCGAAAGTAAATTATTCCCCTCATAGATAGTTTTAAAAAATCAATGTAAAATACTACTGAATCAAATCGAATTCACAAGACAATGCAACACAGTGACATTTATTTTTCCAAACGATCCAGCACGATATCTACTTAGAACACAGAACACATAATATCCGAGGTAAATTGTGAGAGACCAGGATGAGATTTCATTAATACGATATTCCATCCGAATGAGTAAAATCCGATTTTTGATGCAGTGTAGAGAGCAGTAGAATGTCAGCAGTTGTCGAATTGTTTTCTACGATCATTGAGGCATTAAAGTAAATTTCCGACAGAGATTGATAGTTTCCATGAATTAACATCCGTAGATTCCACGATGAGAGTTTACAGCAGCATCGATGATAATAAATTCTAAATGAGTATCCAGTGTGAGCTAAGAGACATGTGGTATGACAAAATATCTGTGAAACTAGCATATACCAGGGGTGGGCACGCATGAGGTCCTAGAGAGCCACATGGCTCATCAAAGAGCCGCACTTGCCCACCCCTGGTATATAGTGTAGTGAGACATGTATTATTTAAATATTGCTTATAAAAAGAATCAAACAAGGTAGAATGTAATAAGGAAATATTAAATTTTGATTCTAAATACCGCCATCGAATGACACTATAAATTTTAATTCTGTTTACACCTATTTTGTGACACAGGTAAAAATGAACTAACCATGAAAATACAATTGCAACAAAAAATTTTTTTTTAAAAATTCAGTTGAAAAAATTTCAAAATAAAAAAATCGAATTCAATTTTCAAATTCAATTATCAAAAATTCAATTATCAAAGAGCCGCAGTTTACTCAACGAAGAACCATATACCAACGCATGCCATATACCAATCCAACTAGATAAAATAACAACATCCAGATCTGATAATACACCAAACGCCACTGAGATGCATTTCCTATAATATAACAAAAAAATCAATAATCTTACATTATAGAAACATACATACTTACTCTGATTTCACGTTGATGTTCTCATTTAGAGTGCAGTCAGATACATCCTATACTATAGAAATCTGAAAAGTGGAAGAAAAATTAAAAACTGCACACAAACACAACACATACTAAAAACACATACAAACTTTTGATTCATCGAAATGCACCGCTGAGATACATTTCTATAATAATTCTATTTTAGACAATTTTTGGATAAAAAAAGATCGCTGAAAATTTTTAAAAATATATTTTTAATGAAATTTCAAGAGCAGATGAATTTTGTTCAATGCCTTTTCAATCCATATTTCCTTTCCTGAAAGAAGCTCCTCATATTGAGCTCAGAAAAAAAAATTACAAAAATTATTTTATTTTTATTATTCGGGGATTTTTCCCAAAATGTTTTAGAAAAATACATATTTTTGGTAATTCATTTATTTAATTATAATTAAAAACATTATAATTAAAAACATATCTGACTCACATTTTTTCGAAAATATTCCAAAATACTTGTCATAAAAATAAATGTCATAAAATATCAAAAATCCCTGAAAATTAATTAAAAATAATTTATAATTATAATTTTGAGTAAAAGTAAAATTTAAGAACTTGAATAATGATCTCATATCTATATGGATCAAAATTCAAGACTTAAACTTCACTTAAAATTAAATATCTTACCTGAAAGCCATTTCTAAAATGGCTAAAATAAATTTCCAAAAAACATTCATTATCAAATTCATATTCAAATTGATGATGATACAGCCAATTGGTGAGTGAAATTTTACACGCCAACCACCACTATAGAGAATGTATCTCAGATTTTGTAAATGTATTTTTGCCATCCTTCGGAGGGGAAGGGCTTTCAAATCAGACGCAGCTCATCGGCCTGTGGCCGATTCGCATACACAGACAGTAACAAGGCCTCTGATAATGATTCTGACTGTGCAACTGCATTATATTGCCCTGCTCCCTGCATGGGTGCCCACCCTCCGTCACCTCACGTAGCCAGCGACGACACAGCTGATAAACCTTTGCCCCAGACAATTTCCAATCTCCAATTCCGTCGTGAAATGCGTAAACTGAACAAATACTATTGGCACAAGTTCAAGTATGACCCAACTCAATTCAAACACATTCGCGACATGAACACTGCTCTCTCCACGAATAAACCTGTCTCTCTTGACATTGCCTATCTATCAACGAGCAACGCCACAATGCCTTTGACCTCAGCTCCTTCAAAAACCATCACTCCACTTCCCAATAACTCTACAGCTGTGAGAAGCAATACCCCACCGCCAAAGGCCCACAATTCCATCGGTACGCGGACTCTCTCCCCCAACACCAATACAATCTAAAACGACCTAATGACACCACAGGCCAATCCTGTACTCAGCCCCCTCTACACGCGAACCCCCCCCCCCCCCAGTGACCTCAGACATTGTTCATTACAATAATACACCATCCCAATTCCATCAGCCTGAATACACGCCGATAAACCTTTACCAAACTCCTGTATATTTGACAGGGCCAAGTTCCTTGCCCACAATATAGACATAACTGAAGATTCCCACGTCGACTGCTACCAGTGCAGGCCTAAAAAGGGAAATGACAGATTCTCCATGAACCTCGTCAAATTCAGAGATCTCTACAACCATGTTGACCACTGTGAGCACGAGGTTCAGATAGACAAAAAACTAATCAATAAGGTTACACTTAGGATCTCTCCCTCTCTTCGCCTCACCTGCAATAGCGCCAATAAGAACTGCAGCAGATGTCTAACCACTTTCCCCATCGACACCCCCATCCCCGACATCTATGCCCACATGAAAGAATTTCACAGGAACCTTGTCTTTGATCTATATGATGACTTTTATTGCTTCTGTGGTTCATGGGTCCAGTTCATGTCGCCCAGCAACACCCCACGACTTCAACAACCACTGCAGAATCCACCTCAGCCCAAATCGATGTGCACACGCCTTCCTTTAATGCCATAAGTAAATCATGTTTACGGGGGAGGAAGAACTTCGTTATTCACCCGGCAAAATCATTGAGCTACCCCTCCCAGACACTATCCTCTTCAGCAACGACATCGGACAGGAATCGGCATGATGGTCACAGCACGCAATAAAAGCCTACATCTTCAAATATGCCATGCGCAAATCGTCCATATTTGTTGATCCCTTCATCGGCAATGCGCTTATCCAACACAACTACAAAAACCTTCTTCGCCTCATTCCCCTTCAAGGACTTCGCGGACTGGAATGAGATCATCATACCAATGTCCAACGGCAGCGACAGCTGGTTCTTCTTCTTTCTAGATAAACACCGCCGACTAGCAGTGGTTATTGACCCAATGCGTGATGATAGCCTTTCCCTACACCAAGATATTGCCACCAGCCTGTTGGATACTATTCTGAGTCTCCAAAATCTTGTCAGCCAAGTCACTCTTTCTTTAACAACTCTGGAATACCCAAGATGTTCGACACCACTCGAATCTGCCCCATATGTGTGCCACATACTGAAATGCTTTAACTTACACGTCCCCATTACCGCACCTGACCTACCCCACATGCTGAGGGATATGAAGGAGATTATCTCCACTTTCACCCATAACAGACTGCCCATTAACAACTTGCGAAAGTATCACATTTTCCTTCTGAACCTCACTGAACAACTGTCACGAAACCAAATTGACGCCCAATCTGCCCTTAAAGAGATTGAACGGATCAACGGCAACGTCAACCCGGACAGGTACAAGCGTGTGAAACCCGCAGATGACACACACAAAAAACTGAAGTCGGTGAACGAGCTCCTCTGCGTTAAACGGGCCAGATTTCACATGAGACCCAAGGACGAGCTTATGAAACTCATTGGGGTGGACGAACCCAAACATAGACCTACTATGGCCAATATCCTTCGTATCTTCGGGACTGCACTTATACCCACGTCTGATCTGACTGATATTCCACTTCCCTCATTTCCTGAAAATACATCTTCTACCTACTTTGACATTGATGACCTTCGCTCCACTATTGCCTCACGGGACAACACTGCGCCGGGTATCGACAAAATCACCCTTGCCGACTGGAAGCAAATATGTCCCAATATGGAACTTCTTCTTGCTATCTGCAACAACGTACTCTCGACCTCGGTATGCCCCTCCAGCTGGAAGACTTTTAGAACCAAACTGATCCTCAAACAGGGGAAGCACGAAACGAGCCATGAAGCTAGCTCTTGGCGCCCTATATCCGTCATGAACACAGCATACCGTATCTTCTCTTCTGTCCTTAACCACCTTATATTGTCCTGGATCAGCGAGGGCGGCCTAATCTCCATCAACCAAAAGGCCATTGGCGCCCCGGATGGCTGCGCCGAACATAACCTGACTCTCCACCTCATCAAAGACTACTCATCCGCAACAAAACCGAACTTCATATCATCTGGCTTGATATCACTGACGCCTTTGGTTCCTTGCCCCACGACCTTATCTGGCACACGTTGACACTCATGGGCCTTCAGCAACAGACCATCGACCTCATCATGGATATGTATTCCAACGTCAGCACCATCTTTGAATGCGAAGGCGAGCTGTCCAGTTCGGTGCCAATCGTCAAGGGCGTTAAGCAAGGATGCCCACTATCCATGACCCTCTTCTGCCTCTCGATTGACTTCATTTTAAGGGCTGTACTACGGGACCACCCCTTCTTTCTCCACGAGCACAACATAAGCATCATGGCATATGCCGATGACATCGTCCTTATCTCCGACTCTTTCTCCTCCATTACCGAAACTCTTGGTGAGACTGTCCGACTGGCCCAAAAGGTTAATCTTTGGTTTAAACCATCCAAATCTGGCTACTTTTCGCTTAACACAACCGGCACTCCCCTTCCTGTCACTCTATATGGCGAAACACTACCAGTTATTGATGACGCGAACCTCTACAGATACCTGGGCGTTGACTTCGCGCACAAGAATGGGCACAACATAGACGACAGACTTGATAACGCACTGAAAGACACGAAACTTATCTTCCAATCCTTCCTGCACCCGGTCCAGAAGCTGATGTCCTATAAGATCTTCGATCAGTGAAAGCAGCACGGTGGCCTTTTTCATCCGAACTATTGCCCTGACCGATGCCCAATACCTCTTTCTTATTAAGGCAAGAAACAACCTTCTTAAACTAAATTACTCTCCCCATCGACTCAGGACCAACAAATCGACCTCATGTAGACACTGTCACATACACCCTGAAACCCAGGCCCACATCTTCAACCACTGTGCTGCTAAAATCAACGCCCGTCGCACTAAACATTCCAATGTCTTGCAGACCGTATCCGACACACTCCTATCCCTCAACTTTATGGTGAACGTTGAGAGGCCCCCGGACGGGGTATCAACGAGGCTTATCCCTGACCTCCTCATCCAGTCTGGCAGAAATCGTAACTTACACCTCCTAGACATAAAAGTGCCGTATGAATCTGCTGCCAACTTCAACAACGCTCGCGCCGACAACTTTGAAAAATATAAGGACCTAGCCGTTGAGCTTGGGCATCTACATAAACGTAAGACCTCTCTTTCTGCTCTTGTGGTTGGCACCCTTGGTTCTTGGGATAAACAGAATGATGCAATCCTAAAGAAACTAGGCCTCTCTAAAGCCGAAATTAAGACCCTCGCGGAAAAGGCATGCACCGCTGCGATACAGAGCAGCTATAACATATATAGGGAACACAAATACAAAGAATCGTCGCAATGAGAGACCCCCTCCCCCCACAACCAGGTGCCCTCGCCCCACAATATAACTAACTATCTACCTAGCTATCTCCCTGACGGTTTACCTAACTACTCCTACATATTTCTCCTATATAAAATTTTTACTGCTCTTTATTTATATATATTCTATTATTCTATCAATGCTATATATATATTGGCCCTGTCCCTCTGGCTGATATGCCATGCCCCATATAATTTATTAGAACTGCTACCAGCATCCAATGGGATGATCTCGCTGGATCTGGACCGCGCCTACTGATCTGCCACGGACCTGGATGACCTTGGATCGTGATGCGCGCCTCCTGGATCGGCCTGTCAGCACGCCCTCGCAAACTGCCACACCGGCACCCGGAAACCTGCCAGGACAGACCAACAGCCCCGGACACGAGCTGGCACTGCCAATGTGAATGCCTACTGTTTTGCCAAGACCCTGGATGCCCTTGGATCGTGATGCGTGCCTCCTGGATCGGCCCGTCAGCACGCCCTCGCAAACTGCCACACCGGCACCCGGAAACCTGCCTGGACAGACCAACAGCCCCGGCCACTGCAATGATCCCCTGATCCTGAAATAATCTGATTTTGACTTCTGTTTTGTTTTTCAACTTTGATCCTGTTTTCATCCAATTTGTGTTTTATGTTACATTAATCAACATTGATCCTGCTAACATCACACTGATCATGCTCCATCTCTCACTAACAATGATCCTGCACCTCTGACCTGATGCCCACAAAACCCGCGTCCCGGATATTTGATATACTATAACACTCACCTATATAACCTCCTATGCTCAAAGAGGAGTTCAGCTTTTGTCCCAGACACACTATTCCTGGACATGTACGCTGGACTTATTTATAATACGTACTCAATGCATTCCAATATTTATATAATACCTTATTACCTTACTATAGCCGGCCCGCGGAGAGCTTACTCCATAGTAGCTATGGAACAATGGAACCATGTTTGTCGCTTGGGACATCGTCCCAGCGACGTATGATTGTACAATTAAAACTTTTTATAATGAAGGGTTGAGAAGTTCTCCCCTTATGCCTTAATTGGCCTGTATTGTTATGCGATAAATAAAAATTTTCCTACCAACCCTCCTACGGTGATCGATCTGACATCAGGGATCCCAGGGCGAATCATCTCCGCCGCTGGTGTAACCTGGGAGGAAAATGCCTTCGAATTTTTCAATTTGGAAGAACTGTTAGCAGACACGGAGTGGGAGAAGTGAGAGCACTGCCGTGGAGTGACCTTATCGTCCAGAAGACTGTTGAATTGAATTATTCATGTCCATCTCTTCTTGCCCTTTCTTATCAATGTATTTCCGTTGCGTGTAACTTGTCGGTGTTTTTTGTATTTTTATGTTAAAATAAACTAATTTTCGTCCTTGTATAATTTTCTGTTGTGAGGAATTCAGTATGAATTTTATAAAAAGGGTTGAGAGTTGTCGAGGTTCAAGGAGCATTAGTCAATTTGCATCTACTCCAAAGGTAGGGAGGTATTTTGATGAAATGAATAGACGTAAGTCCTTCTATCGGCGGTCAAGGGTAGGAAGTCGAGGCCTCTGTAAGGAGTAGTCCTAAGGCAGGGGCTCACCTGCTTACTGGCGTCTCGCCGGCATAGTACATTTCCAACGTGAAGTAATTCACGGGTACTACGTTGGAGTATGGGTTGTGCAGGGTTCTGCTCGGGGTTGACGAGGTAATAACTAACGTATACAGAACGGACACTCATTCCTTAGACAAAAGGGTCAATTAGTTGGAGTCAACCGGGTAGTGCCCCAGCAGAACTTACCCTAGTTAAACTGAATTAGAATAAAAAGAAATAAGATAAACTTAATTTCAGAAAGGAAAATAGTTAAAAGGAATCTGAATAGAAGCTCGATATAGTCGTTGAATGGTTGCCTTCTTTATTCTTATATTACGAACCACTCGCAAGGGCATAATTAATGCTTAGTAAGCGCGACGCCGTCAAACGAATCCTTTGACGAGAATCATACATCGGCTATTATACGAATTAGTACGATAATGTTTTGAACAATAAGTATTAAACAACATAAGACACGGACGAAATGGGGCCGAGGCCGATGCCCCGGCGTGGGTTAAACCGGAACCCTACAATAACTTATTGGTGGAGGCCCGCGACCAAGTGATGGCAGAGTTAGAAGTAGCAAAACTCAAACTGCGGAAGATCGAGAACCAGCTGTGTGCAGAAGCAATGAGGGTCCCACTGGATGAGACAGAGAGCGGAGATGAACCCCCAAGAAAGCGAAGGAGGCCGCGAAAAGTCAAATTGTGATTTGCTACTCAAACGAATGAAATACTTTGACATGTAATATCGACTTTCTGTACTTTTATTTCATTTGATTTTTTTTTGTTTTGTTCTGATGAATTTTCTTTAATAAATTATCGTGATAGTCGTTAGTGTGATTTACCATTATCGTTATAAAAGTGATTGCGAACTATAGGGGATTGTATTGCGTAGTGTTTTCAACTTAATAGGTTTGTTAAATAATTGAATTTTCCCTCATCTTGTACATGTATGTATAATTGGTTCTAATTTAGTGTTCAAGTTATTTGAAAACCTACGGAAGGACCGAGAACAGGCTCAACAACAAGCAGAAGATTTCCGAACCAGAATCGAAGAGCTTAAAGGGCGGTGCCGGGAATTCGAGGGCACTTGATTTAGTCCGGCGGAAATGAAGAAGAAGACGTCTCAAATTCTACAACTTCAGACTCAAGCCGAACAAGATCAAACTGAAATCCGTGCGTTAAAGTTACAGATAAGAATCAATAAATTATCCATGAGGCCGCAACAGCACAGATTCTCCCTCTGCCAACCGAGCTGACCGAAATTACCGATTTACCTGGCTTTAAACAGTTGAGGGCTTCAGAAATACTATTATAAGTTAGATTAATAATAACAATAACAACATCAAATAACATACAGCACATAACTTCCCTCTTTAAAAATGAAGGTTAACATAGAAAACGAAAACGAGATTTTTACATTTTACTTACATTTGTCTGTATTTTGTTGTTATGTGGTGTGGTTGTGTGATACAACCAACAGATATATAAAACATAAAAGTGGTACAATTTACAATTGATTGTTTGATTTTAGTTTATTTATATGTTGTTTGGTTTGAAACAGTCGCTGTACCGTTTTCTAAATGCTCTTAGTGTCAGGGTGTTTTTATTGGGAGCTTGTAATGATTTGTGAGAAGTAACTTCAAAAATATAAATAAGTGCAACAATAATTTTATTTAGCTGATAGCGTAAAGGTTTAGAGGCATCGATTCCACTCTCTCATATTGTAACGCCCAATGGCTTCACCGTCAAATTTAAAATATGACGCTCTAAAACTTCCCATATAATTGTTTGAGAGGCAAAATATGACGTTACTTTCAAATTATATATTATAATTTTATATTAGAATAAATGTATAAAATGTCTGACTTAATAAACCAAATAAAAGTTCTTTTAAAAATATAAAACTAAAATTATTAGAATATTTTTCTTTAAATTTAATAAATTGAATTGTTTAAATAATACTTGTTTATAACTTATTTATGCATTATAGACGATGAGAAATTTAAATTTATTGAATTTATTATTATAATTACTTTTTAATTCAAAGAATAAAATTTTGAATTCATTTTTATTTAATTTAAAATTGTTATTTATAGTATTAAACTATTAATAAAATTTTATGTTGAAAACGAAATTCTTTATTGTACATTTTGATTTTAGAACATGGATAAATTTGGTGATGAATTAACATGCGATGATATCTGTCGGATTACCAATGAAGATTTAAGCAACAAATATTATGTATTTTTATATTTTAAATTTTATGTACTAAATTAAAGAAAAAATGTGAACTTAAATAAATAATTTTTTAAGAACATTTTATAATTATTTTATTAATTAGTAAAACTTCTGTAAATTAATTAAAATTTTTGTATTCAGATAAATCCCGCACTCAGTGAAAGTGAATGTATTTTCAATACGATAATGAGCATTTTTGCCTGTGATAACAGTGAAAAACTTGAACTTCGGAATTATTTTTTAAACGATTATTTCCTTATTTCGCTTATCGATAATTTAAATAGTTATTTTATAATGAATTATTTAATTTTTACGACAGAATTTTAGACGAATTCGATTTAGTATTTTATGTTTTGTCGAAAGTTCTCAGTCATATTCAAAATGAAAAAATATTTTGTGAAGTTAAACATGATTATTCTAATATTTTCTCGAATCGAATCTCTATAAAAGAAAGCTGGTCTATTCCATCAATGAAACCGTCAAACGATCAAGATAAGAATCTGAAAAGATGTAATCAATTTATGTATATACAATTTTTATTTGAATGTGCTGATCGGTTGAAGCGTTTTGATGATATCGATGTTAGTAATTAGGCAATTAGAGATGGAGAATTGATTCAATATTTATATAGAACAAATCTGTCAGAGTTCAGTTGGTTCTTGATGAAATGGAAGCTCAGATTTTCAATCATATTTCTTTGATCACTGCCGGATATTTCAATACTTGCACGGTTATATCAAATGAGATTTCTCTGGCCGCTGAGAGTTGCTTGTTGCCATTTATCATTGGGAAGGAAGCATATTTTTCTATCATAACGAAATTGGTTTTAATGTTGTTTAATAAACACGGATTCGATTGTTCAATACGAGCGGGATTTTATTCAGTATTTTATATTGATTATTTTTATTTAGAAGTTATCATAATCAAATCTCGTAAATTAAAATAAAAAATTTGGATTTTTTATTTTTCAGGTGTTTGGGAATGTCTTGATGAATATTCATTATTATCTAATCAATTATCCTGTGGAATCCCAATATCAGCAATTGTTACTCACCACCCTCTATCAGTTGATGTCAATCAAGGCCACAAATTCACCTATCAAATATCCTATTGTTGCTCTTGTACCGTTTGATATTTATTAATATTTCCTTATTAAATAATCCTTCAATTATTATTTATTATTATTATTATCATTATTATTATTATTATTATTATTATTATTATTATTATTATTATTATTATTATTATTATTATTATTATTATTATTATTATTATTATTATTATTATTATTATTATTATTATTATTATTATTATTATTATTATTATTATTATTATTATTTTTATTTATTATTATTATTTTCATTTATTTTTATTATTATTATTATTTATTATTAATATTTTTATTTATTATTATTATTTTCATTTATTTTTATTATTATTATTATTTATTATTAATATTTTTATTTATTATTATTATTATTATTATTATTATTATTATTATTATTATTATTATTATTATTATTATTATTATTATTTTTATTTATTATTTTTATTTATTATTATTATTTATTATTATTTATTATTATTTTTATTATTAATATTTTTATTTATTATTATTATTATTATTATTTTTATTATTTTTATTTATTATTAATAATAATTAAATAATAATTAATAATAATTAATTAATAATAATTAATAATTAAATTAATAAAATAAATTAATTAAATTAATAATAATTAAATAAAAGTGTGATTAAATAAATATGGTTAATTCCATTGCCAATTATGTTAATAATTCATAATTTTAATTTGCATTTAGATAACGAAATTGCCAATTTGGAAAATCGATTTTGTTACAGATGCGATGGGAAAGGAATTTGAACGGCTGACCTTTCTAGGACCTGTTATTTCGGGTTCCATGTTTGCGGATGACGATGTAATTTATATTCATACATATTTAGGGTTTCACTCGATTCCTACCTTAACATCGATATAATTTAAATATTCAAGGGCTCCCGTAACATTCTAAGCACGAATTGATATATTCAAAAAAGACCGAATTTATTTCGAAAATTTTCTTTGACAGAAAATTACTTTAATTTTTATTCTTACTAAGGAATTTTGTGAATTTCCGCAGGGAAAGCGATGATTCCTCGAGTAATTTCATAGGTTGAATTTGAGCTACATATATATATATATATATATATATATATATATATATAATACTGATTTATATATATGTTGGTTTTTAGATACGTCATGAAATATAGGTAAATATCGATTACTCTCCTCTACCGACTCCCTCATTTCGCCCGTAAATTTAGTGTCAAATCCATTCTATTGTATATCTGTGACAATTTATTTAAGCTCTTATAAGCCAGCATACGTGCTTGATTGAGCTTATGACAAAGAAGATAATCCAACCCACTGATCAGTTGATAAGTCAGCGCGCATTGGACTATATGGAATTCGCTGACACTAAGGTAATCTTATTGCTGGATAGCGTTCGGTAGAATTATCGCAGCGCACGGCGAATCTCAAACTAATTTAAACACAGAAAACCATGTTGCCATATCAAAGTATCCTAATTTCTCTCTGATAAAATAATCAATGAATTCTATTGTTTATTTGTCTCCCTAAACAAATAAAAATAATTATTTAACACATGGAGTGTTAATTTTTAATCTAACGACTTATTGGTGCTAGTATTGATTTTTTATGTACATGAAAATGTGCAAAGTGCAATTTTGATTATTGTCAGAGTTGTTGTTGGTTATTCTTATTATTTAAAGATAAACTATTTTTTTGATTTTAACATAAATGTTTAAAAAGAAAGAAATTAAAAGAAATGTCCCATATAAATTTCCTTCTGACAAGTTTATGCGACATATTTAACCATGACTTATTAGTTGCAATAGAATTTCATTCAAATTTGTTCGTCTCTCATATATAATTTGTAGTATTAAGACAAATTCCAACTTATATAAATTTTCTGAGACTTATTGAGACCGAGCTCTGATTTGTTTAAATATTAAATGTTCACGTAATTCTACAAACATTCACCTATTCATGCCTACAGTCACAATAAACCACATAAATTTCAAAACGTAATTCTTCAGCATTTCTTTCACACATAGCAAATGAACGCATAGTAGATATCTTAAAACTAGAAGCACATTAAACACCATTTTTAAATATGTATTTTTTTTACAAAACCATCTGTTTTCGGGTAATCTTATCTCATTTTTAGAAGCTTTTCTTTCCACATCATCATCTACTAAAGTGGTTCATAACCGTTTTTAAAGTTAGGAAGCATCAAAATCATAAAAAAATCTGATTCAACAATAAAATGTGTATAAAAATTGGTTTTATTTATACAGGTTACAAAAATAACATAAAATAAGAAAAAACTTTATAAAATAGCCACCGTTTTATATTTGACAGTACACTCGTAACATTTTCACTGTCATTTCATTGAATTGTCTTTTGTCAAAATTGTGGTAATTGATATAATTGATATATCTCATTACGATTGCGTTATTAGTTGTAATGGAACTTGTCGTATCCTAAGAAATATAAAATGAGAACATAGATTCAAAACTCTAGTTAAATCTTTATTCCACAAATTGTCATGAACATGAATATTGGCACTGATAAATCGGTTGTTTCTGATCAAAGTCCATTTATTGAAAGTTAGATTAAAACCGTCACCTTGATATTTTGTTTGTTTATGGT
This sequence comes from Schmidtea polychroa, assembly GCA_959609185.1. Classification (NCBI taxonomy): domain Eukaryota; kingdom Metazoa; phylum Platyhelminthes; order Tricladida; family Dugesiidae; genus Schmidtea; species Schmidtea polychroa. The sequence continues at coordinate 58,228 of CAUHTR010001647.1, read as the reverse complement.
CTTTATCGTTTTGGGTACTCCTAAATATCTTTGAAGAATTTCACTTTTAATATTTGGTAAAGATAGTATATATTCTATAAAATGAATTCTCATCCTAATCACGAAATGCGCAATCTTAGTGAGAAGTGTTATATAATGTACTTAGGATTACCAATATTTCGTTGATACTGACTCGAAGAAAAATAAGTTTTATGTGAAGGAAAGTATAATAAACAATCTATTGTTAAATTCTTAGAATTTATCAATGAATGCAAAAAACAAAAAAAAGCTTTTCTTTATTAAACAAATTTGTCTCAGCCTATCCGTCTAAACCAGTGGGGCCTAAGCTGCGGTCTGCAGGTCACAAGAATAATGTATATTTTATAAAAAAAAACAATATTCATTAGAATCGAAATTAAAATTTTGCTATAGAAATAATAAAAAAAAATTTTTTTTAAATTTGAATATTTAATGAAGAAATAAAAAAAATGTTTTTTCCTCGTATAATTTCATAAAAAAGTAAAATTTAATAAATTCTATTTAGTATTATGTAAACATTACATAATAAATTAAACAATACTGTTAGGATTGATTTTATATTGAAATATTTATCGGTCGAAATTAAATATATTTAATTGTCATCTATGTATCAATTTTATCATGTTTTTGTTCTATTATCGAATTATTTTTACCATATTTTTGACCAGTTACTTAATAGTTTTAATTTTTGAGAAATCTTAATTATTTTTATTTCAACAACAAATAACAGAAATGTGAGGCTCACATTAATTATTAATTTCAGTATATAGTATTTTTATTAATTATTCACTTGTTTTCTGGGTAAATGTTAGAAATAGTGTGGTTTAAATAAAATAGTGGTTTAAATAAAATAATGTGGTTTAAATAAATTATTGTGTTTTATAAAAATACTAAGTTTTAACAAATTGCTTTATTTTAACCCATAAATGTCTAAAATTAGACAGAAACACGTTATAGATTCTAATAAGATTTATTCCGATAAAGAAATCTCCAATATGACATTTAATGATGTTTTTTTTGCTCAAATATTTGAATCTAAAGAATTAACATTAAAAAATATGGCAATGCTGAAAATTATCAAAAACGAACAACTATGCCAAAAATGTCAACAAACGTTTCCACAATTACGATTACAAAAAAACAAAGGTATAATTGACGGTTACAGATGGAGTTGTGTAAGATCTTGTCGATACATTTGTTCCGTCAGAAAAGGGAGCTGGTTGTCGGAGAGTAAACTCCCGATGGCAATTATTCTAAAAATATTCTACAAATATATTTTGGGAATAGATTAACGACATCGCCCATGATTTAGGCGTTAACAGAGCAATTGTAAGTATGTGGGGTAAGTTTTTAAGGGAAGTAATCGCATTCGTAGTTGAAGTAAACAATCAAAGAATTGGTGGCTATGACCAACATAACATTTCAAAAATAGTTGAAATTGATGAGAGCCTCTTTTTTAAGCGCAAGTATAACTGAGGCCGAATATTAGAAAATCAATGGTTTGTCGGCGGCATTGAACGATGATCTAGGAATTGTTTTATAGTGCCGGTTGAAAACAGAAACGCTCAAACTATGATAGTCGTTATATTCAATAATGTTCTACTATTATTACTGATAAATGGCGAGCAGACAGTCGAGCTATTGAAGAAATGCAAACTATGCAACACTTTCGGTGAATCATTCAATGAATTTTGTTGATCCCAATGATGCGTTAATGCATACGCAAAATATCGAAGGCTTATGGTCAATGTCAAAATATTTTATACGAAAAGACGAGGAATTACAAAGGAACAGCAATCCGAGCTACTTATTCACTTTATTTGGGAGTATTCAATTGAAAAAAAAAGGATTTTCTGCTTTGCTTATTTTAATTCAATCCAAATAAATTTCTAGTTTTTAAATTATTTTAGTTTCTTTTATAATTTATTTAAACCACACTATTTCTAACGCATTTACCGTTTTTTGTTTTAATTTGAATATCAAAAATGATACAATCTGTTATAAAATCAAATAATTCTTGGCAATTTGTTAAATGGTCCCCAGTTGAAAAATATTTTAGCACCACTCGTCTAAACGAAAGTAAAATTCTCAATTTTTGGAAATGAAAAAGCTATTAAAGAATAACTTTCCTTGAATGTTTCAATTAAAACGAACAATATAAAATAATTTGAAGCTTGTCACTGACTATCAGTTGGGATCGGATAATGTATGTCGTTGATACGTTGCAATGTAACTGTTCGCAATCATAAGTATAAATCTTTAATTAACTTGGCAGTGTTAGTAATCTTAACTGTACTGTTAATATATTTAATAATTTTTCCAACGAGGAATATGGGTTTCAAACTAATTGAGTTTCCTTTTTGAAAGGCTTGAGAGTTTTCCAAGTTTAGCGTTTCAAGTGGCTGTCCAATAGACTTTTGGTTTCCACAGCATATGTAATTGTCTGATGACACCTGATACACAAACATATGCTTACACATATTCCATATATTTGAATAGCTTAAGAATATTGAAATCTATATTGCTCACATTTGCCTCTTAAAACAAATTATAGATTTCTGAGCTGAATATATTGAAATAATATTATTTCATTCAATGCTGTAAATTCTAAAAATAAAATTTAAATTTCAGAGTGAGATGGCACTTAATCATTTCAAAGAGGAAAATGTTCATGAAGTACAAGTAGCTTCAGAGCAAAAATTTCTTCAAACTAAACTTGAATCATTATGGGAGTTGCAGTTTCAAATTATAAAATTATTCTTAGTTGAAAAGAGCACTCACGACACTACAGTTGATTATTTAAACCAAGCTTTATTTGTCAATAAAACCAGAGGTCACCTACAACCGGATGAAACTATTGCTAGTGGTGAAGGATTTATTACGAATATAAATGCTATTTTGCACCGATTAGTATCACCAATAAAACTGGATAAAGTCGATGCGGATTTCCTTACGATCAATTTGTTTTCAAAAAATGAATTTCATCTAGCAAAGCTCTTGGGCGACGAGACTAGAATATTCTTTGACAAAAAAACATTTAACGAGCAATGCGAAAATTTAATTACAAGTATGTTTTCAAATTTCAAGTGTATCTTTATTAAAAATTCTTTTCTATTAATTAAAATTTACATAATTATTCATTGCTATCTAATAATATGCAAATCCGTTTGTAAACTGATAAGAAATCACTTTGTTCATTAGAAAAGTTCTCAGCAGATCAGGGGTCCATGTCAATTCCAATAGCTCCCTATATATATATATATATATATATCATTAGTCATAGATATGACTATTTTACACTGCAATTCTTACGTTTCTTCATAACCTGTGTTTCTTACAAAACAGTTTTTTAATCGTTAATTTGGATAGAAATAAATTGGAATCTTCATATATTTTAAAAATTTAATGATTATTACAAAATCATCTCACTAATTGTTTTTGGTCATATTAAAACCACTGAGAATTCTAATATTAATGTATTTATTGATCATAAATATTTTTAATTGATTTTAATATAAAGTTTATTTAACTGAAAATAATTTATTATTAAAATTCAATTTAAAATTAGTTTTGACATGATAAAGAATGGTTATGATAGTTTGAATGATAATAATTGTGATTGTGCGTTTGACTATATAAATTATAATTATGTGTATAAATGAATTGTATAAATTCAAATGTAGTCAATTTTTGTGTTCATAATATATACTTTTTATTTTAAAAATGTGTTGCGATTGTCTTCTTGTCATAGGCGCAGTCTAAGTTGGGGAAAGTGTGAAATACACGCTAATTTCATATATCTAGGTACGTGAAAAATAACGTAGTTATTTAGTGTGCCAAAAACTCATGCCCGGGAAAATTTAAACTACATAATATGTCCAAAATTCTTTTGCTAATGCATTTCACACTTAGCCCTTTACTGCCCAAATCTGTATTTAACTAAAAAATACGAATTCTTTAACGATCACACTAGAACTGCTGAACCTATAGCCACTACAGATGCGTATATCAACTCACCGCTACGCACTAGTACCAACGATATGTGTTCCCTGCAAGTGCCGACAGATAGGATCAGTCGAATTACGCTCAAATTACTAAATTATGGAAGAAAATAACGGCAAGACTTTTAAGTATTGTTAGGCACTAAAGGGTTAAATAATTTTTTAAGTTAAAGATATACATTCCACAATTTCTTTAATATTTTCAAAATCTTGGAAAAATTAACTTAAAATCTTCAATTACTTTTTGAATTTCCACGACGTATTTAACGATGTTATAATTAATATTTTTATTTTGTTGTAGGCGATCCGCTATATTTGGATAATGATTCAGATTATTTTGCAGATCTTCTACTAACAAAATAAATTTTTTTATATACATCTATGCAGTTGATCATATTAATTACTGTTTTATTTTTATCTTGTAATTCTAAATTTAAATGACCTAACATTGAAGTGAAATTGGAAAGAAAAGTTAAATCATTAAGACAAATTTCATCATTTAAATTTAAACATTATCCATCTTGCTCATGGACAAAATCTATTGTTTCAGGCAATCGTTGCAGAAATTTACCTCTTCTCAGTCATCTTACATACTTTAGGCTGTCCTTCATTTAGCTGCAGTTAGAAGAGACACCGTTTGATGTCCATTACTTTTTTTTGTATTTAGTCTCCTGCTAGCTAACACTTGCTGGTGAATTATGCAGTGGTAGGTCAAAAAAGCTGGGAATTCATCTTTATTTTGATATAAATCCATCATTGCAGCCGTGCCATTCGTTGTTATTGAAACTAATTTAAAAAGCAGTACTTTCAAATCATTGAGCAAGTTTTTAAATGCTTTTAATATATCTAAACCTCTAGTCCTTTCTTTCAAATATTAATTTCCTACAATTTTTCTTTAGATGTAAACCATACGAATAAAAACAAAAAATTGTGCTGTATCACTATCTGTCCATTCATCATATTGAAAGGAAAAACAAGAACATATATTACTATCAACATATTATTATTCTTTTAAATTTTCATTCATCTTCTCAATTCGTCGCATCACATGGTTTCGAGATAGTTGTAGATCTGGAATTACAGCAATTAATTTCACCCTTTTTATGAAAACTGTTAAAAGATAAATCTGACATTTCCAAAGTTTACTTTACAAATTCACCTTCGGAAAATGAGTTACATCACATTTACAACGTGCTCACCGTGTATAGATAATATTGATTAATAATAATAATAATATTTTTAATACTAAAGAAAAGAAAATTGAAACTTGCAGCAAAGATTATTATATAATTTATTATTTATTGTTGATAAAAATTATCGAAATGAAACGTGAACATCATCCATAGAAATAGAGGAAAGTAATCCAATTTGGAATGGATACTGTGAAACATTGTAAACAAGCAAGCTGCTTACTATCAAAACTTTGACAAGAAAACCGAAAAATTTAGAATACTTATAAAGTTATTTCTTAGCAAATCTAATAATATTTTCTTAATGTTATTATGGGCCATTGTTTTTTAAATTACTTAAAACTATCTTAATATTTTGCTTAAATATATCTCGTAGTTATTGTCACTTTAAAAATTTAACTTTTAATCTGCTTGAACCTCTTTTTGTGCTGATAATTATTAGCCCTTGTACGACTTACAATTGGTTTTTAAGAAAATGTTGTAATAATACTTGGTTTCTTTGATTAAATTATTATTTAAAAATTCAGTTTATATTTTCGTTATCTAGTTTTATAAATTGGGGCAGCTGAAATTGTAGGTATTAAAATACATTTATTTTGCAAATGCTACTTGCATATCTATGCATATCTTGCCTCTTAATATTTGTCTGCACATTTGGTAATTCCATATTAGCCCGAATATAACGCGACAATTTTTAGCATTTTATTTTTATTAAATTTTGGTTTAAATTAATTAAATTTATTGTCATGAATATAACCTATGTATTACTTTTAATTACCTAACCAAACGCTTATCTGATTGAATTTCTCTTAATTTTAATTTTTTTATGAGTATTTTTTTTCTAAATTCGAGGTCGCGCTATATTCGGGCTAATACAGTATTTTTGCTTTCTTGTTAGTTTTTTCTAAATTAACAAGTTATTTTGTCTAATGAGGAATAAATCAACAGCAATCACAACAATAATAACAATAATAACAATAATAATAATATAATAATAATAATAATAATAATAATAATAATAATAATAATAATAATAATAATAATAATAATAATAATAATAATTATAATAATAATAATAATAATAATAATAATAATAATAATAATAATAATAATAATAATAATAATAATAATAATAATAATAATAATAATAATAATAATAATAATAATAATAATAAATAATTGAAGGATTATTTAATAAGGAAATATTAATATATATCAAACGGTACAAGAGCAACAATAGGATATTTGATAGGTGAATTTGTGGCCTTGATTGACATCAACTGATAGAGGGTGGTGAGTAACAATTGCTGATATTGGGATTCCACAGGATAATTGATTAGATAATAATGAATATTCATCAAGACATTCCCAAACACCTGAAAAATAAATATAAATATCCAAATTTTTTATTTTGTAGAGAGAATACTCACTATCGCTAAATTTAAGCTGTAATAGTCAAAGAAACAATTTGATAAAGTTGAAAAGTATTCATCTAATAACAAATTCAATAATATTGAACTTTGCAAATTTCATTTATCTTGATTTAATTATCGACTATATAGAATATTATTTTTTATTTAGCACAATATTTCGGCACTGTCATTTCGAGGGTTTCGAAACGGCAGTACATAAAAATGTTCTTAAATAAAATACATTTATAGTCAAAAATAAAATGAAGATAAATGAAATCTTAAATGAAAAAAATAATTAGATTTAAATAAAAACAAATGAATTTATTTATATAATTAAACTAATTATTTTTTTGTATATCGATTCATTTTAATAAAAGTGAAGTAATACTCATGTTCTGAGAACACAAGTGCATTAGCCTATTTTCCTGGATTCTTAATGGAGTCATAGAATATTAAGTAGCTCAACCTTGCTTTGCTTCATTTTCAAATAAAAGCAATTTAAAATGTACAGTATTTATTATGAAGTTCTACTAAATAATTGCAAATTATCATCGACTATTTGTCACAGATTCCTCGTGTTCATTATTGAAACCAGTTTTCAATGGACATTATTTAACAAAATTCTCATTCATATTTACTAACAATTATTTCGTAGAAAATGGTTTTAGTTTCTTCAGATTATTTCATTTGCCTTTTGTTAAGTTTTATTTTTTACAGTTTAATATTTCACTATCAATTTAACAATTTACAACTGAATTCAAATTATAATAAACTTAATTTCTATTTTATTCAATTTTGTTTGCTTCAAATTTAATTTGGTTGAAATTTCAAATTTCAATTTATTTTAGGGGATAATTAATCTTGTTTTTATAGATTTTAAATTTTTACTTATTAAAAACAAATATTGCAATAAAATTGACAAGTTAATTGAACATCTGGATTAAATAACAGTATTTGATTTTTTATTTTTGACTTCAACATGTTCAAAATCATTGAAACGAAAACTCAACAATATATTAGTTCATTACCGATATCAAAATTTTACAGTATATGATTAATTTGAATTACACCTACTACAAATTGATATCACAGGTAATAATCCAAAATCTAGAACAGTAAGTTTAGAATTGGATCACTAGACTAGTTACTCGTACAAACTGTACAAATAAACTACATATTTTCTTTTATACTCAGTTTTACTTACAATTGCAAATTCTCTTGAATCTTTTCCATTATCCCATGCAAAAATTTTTCATATTATTTCCTTCAACCACTCAATGAACTAGATAACATTTTATTAAAATCAGACGATTTACTGTTATGGTCAATAATAGCCAATATATGGCCATACATAAATTCAATGGAAAAAAATCAGTGGTGAAATTGGAAAAAAAGTTCTTATAATAATATATTGTCATTGTCATTGTCATTGCGAATAAAAATAACGTCACATTCGCTGAACAAACAGAAATTTTTGAATATATAAAAATATTTCATTTTGATATTTGTGTCCTGTGTCACAGCACCGTTTATACGGCCCTCCTTGAGGTACTGGATAATGTAATATAATTTACAGTGCAAATTTATGGTGATAAATGACATCATTTGAAATTCAATAGAAACCGCAACATGAATAAAATGTTATTTAACGAGAACTTCAAAATTATTTGAAAATTATTTAGTTACTAAATAAAAATCAACAAAGGATTATTCTATACAATAAATCAAAAAAATAAAAAATTGTATTATATTATTACATGTCACAATATTTGTCCAAAAACATAATTTATTTTATGCGGTTTTTGTTTAAATAATACAATTTTATAGGCTTAATTCGAATTTAATTTGTTGTTTTAAACGGATTAGATCGAATCACAGAAGAAGCTGCTAATTTTCATTCAACAATCTTTTATTTATCAGCTGTTGCTCATCATTACGGAATTGTAGCAAGTATCCGTAAACAAAGTCGAAGGTCGACAGCCATTCAATCTCTTGAGCGTAGTGTAAATGATATTACTCGTTTGCTAGATTCAAATCAGCTCAATGGAAGTCAAATTCAAATTCACAAGAAAACCCTTATTCGCTATAAATCTATGATAAGTTATCAAAAACGAGCCATTTTATCTTCACAAGTGGTACTGTTTCATGATACATACTTGCGTTCTAGTCTAGAGTTTTTTATTCAAACCGCCAAAGTTCTTTCTTCAGCAATCGGATCTGACATATCAACATTAACTGCTCCAATATCATCTGCTTCGCCAAGTTTCAGCTGTATTCCGCAATTCTTGTTCGATGATATGGCCGAATTCTTATTATTTGTCATGTCTAAGAAACCGCATACTTTCAGTTACATAAACGATCTTTATGATCTCTGCAGTTTTGTAATATTTATCTCTACGCATTCCCATTTAGTCAAATCACCTTATCTAGTTGCTAAGTTCGTGGAAATTGTATTTTCATGTCTACCAAGTGTCAATAATGATCCTAGTCTTCGTCCTTTACATCAAGGCTTTTTCAATCACTATTCAGTTACAAGTGGATTTTTAACGAATAGACTAATTCAATTTTATATTGAAGTTGAAAAAACCGGTGCATCGAGTGAATTCTACGACAAATTCTCAATTCGCTTTAAAATCTCCATCATTTTCAGATCTCTTTGGAAGCATAATAATAACATGAAAATTCATTTATTGAATGAGGTCGCTACGAATCTTGACACATTTGTTAAATTTATCAACCGTGCAATGAACGATATGGTGTATTTGTTGGATGAATCTATTACGGCTTTAAAACGAATTCGAACCAATCAGGAAAAGAAAAACGACAAGCAACAATGGTTGCAGTGCACGAGGCAAGAACAGACAGCTATATTACAGCAATTAAGTCACGATGAAAGAAGTACCAAATCACAACTGACCTTGGCTGATGTGACTGTTGAGATGCTATATGATTTTACTCATGAAATCAAAGATCCATTTCTTTGTTCAGAACTTGTTGAGAAACTTGCAGCTATGCTCAATTCATTTTTACTCGAGCTCGTAGGTCCTAAATGCAGAGATTTAAAAGTGAATGATCCAGACAAATATAATTGGAATCCGAAAAAACTTTTGCAGAATATAATTCGCATATATTTGAATTTAGATTCACCGACACTAATTGAAGCTATTTCAAATGAAGAAAGATTTTATTCCTCAGAGCTCTTCATTAATGCTTTGTCAAAGTTGGATAATTATAATATTATATGTAAACATGAACTAGAGCATTTGGATATTTTTCGACAAAAGGTAGGATTAAGTTTTTACTACTGAGAAATTTGATAAACTATAGCCGTTGTATTTAGCATCCTTAAAAAAGTTTTCTTAAGTTGGTTTTGTTTATAGTCATTATTATTATTATTATTATTATTATTATTATTATTATTATTATTATTATTATTATCATTATTATTATTATTATTATTATTATTATTATTATTATTATTATTATTATTATTATTATTATTATTATTATTATTATTATTATTATTATTATTATTATTATTATTATTATTATTATTATTATTATTATTATTATTAAATATCGCCATTCGTACATCCTTTTCACTATATATTTCGATAGCATCACTATCATCACCAGGTTACCTACATTCACGACGGATGAATAACTATACTATATTGATAATATATAAACAAATTATAAAATCTATAAATTTTAAATTATAAATACAAATTTTTTTTTAAAATAATTTTCAATAATCAATCATATTTAAACTTTTAAAATTATTTAAAAATATTGCGTTTATCAATTCACATGTAATGGGTGTAATGCCACATACATTGGAGAGACTTCCCGTCATCTCTGTACTCGAGTTCAAGAACACTGTCAACCGAAGGGAGTGTCCAATATTAAGGATCACAATAAAGTCTGTATGAGAGAATTAAGAATGTCTGATTTTAAAATCTTATCAAAAAATTTTGATAATTGTTTTGAGCGTGTGATATGTGAAGCATTATTGATAAGAACTTTGATCCTAAAGTCAATGTGCAGAATGCAGTGAATACGTGTGTGTTGAATGTTTTTAATTAAGTTTTTCTATGTTGATGTATATTAATAATAGTTATTTTAAATAATTACAAAAAATAATTAAAATGATATTTTTAAATTTAAAAGTTTAAATATAATTGATTATTGAAAATTATTTTTAAAAAATAATTGTTTAAAATTATCAATATAGTATAGTTATTCATCCGTCGTGAATATAGGTAACCTGACGATGATAGTGATGCTATCGAAATATATAGCGAAAAAGATGTACGAATGGAGATTTTTATTAATAAAATCTTTACCGTGTTTATTTAAGTAATTATTATTATTATTATCATTATTATTATTATTATTATTATTATTATTATTATTATTATTATTATTATTATTATTATTATTATTAAACTTTAAAAAAAATTATTGATAGCGGATTCATTTATAAAAATATAATTCAAATAAATAACTATGTATTTTTTTTATTCATATTTATTCATAAAATGCAAAATTTAGACCAGAAATAGATCCTGACCACTCCAAAACAAAATTTAAAAAGTATTTCTCTCTGCTTCCTCTCTGATTGGATATTTCTTCTCCCCCTAAATATTTTGAAAATATACAAATTTAAACATTTTTAAAATTTAATTTTAAATTTTAAATTTAAATTTAATTAAAATTTAAAATTCCTAAATACCGGACTCATATCCAGTCACGAAATTCTTCAAGAAAAGAGTTTTCTCGCTTCGCTACAGTAAATCCGTGAAAATTCGGACACTTTGGCTTTATTGTTGTCGGAGAGTTTATGAGTGAGCCATTCAACCAATTTCCATATTTTCCGAGATTCTTGAGAAGATGTACGATGGTCGAATGGTCCATGTTGAAGTCTTGGCCAACATTCTCGTTATCAATCTTTCGACCTCTTCCACTACTGCTAAAAGTGCCCGGTTGTCGAAGTTTGATGGTTGACCCATTCCTTCTTCATCTGCATAGTTTGCATCGCCGAAATTAAACTTCTTGAGCCATATTTCAAATTGGTTTTTGCTGATTGTTCCTCTGACAAAAAGTTGGTTGAGATCGCAAAAAGATTTCCTGCATCCAAACTTTTCTCGAAGTGCTAGAGGAATATGGATATGATTTATGATACGCATTTTCACTAAATGAAAAGAGAGGATTTTTTAATAACAAAAAGCCAAAATTTAAAAGCCACGAACCTTATATAATTTGTCCTTGTGTTTGTTTGTCATTTTGAACACTATGGCATTTTACAAAAACGAACGAAACTGAACAGCCATGTTTTTATAGAGGTTTGTGCTTCGGATTGGTAAAACCTTCGGGTTACATAAATCTAATTTAAGTCATGAGATATATATTATATGAAACGGCTCGAACTTCTGTGATATTTTTTTAAATTATTTTTAAATATTTTATATGCTATTTGATAATATTTATAGTTTTTTTATGTATATATTTTTCCGGCGACAGTTTTGAATTGTTGCTATCAAAATTTTGATTGCCAATGGAAACCCATTAAGAAATATATTAAGAAATTTCCGTTTTATGATTCTGTTGGAAAATTTCAAATAATATTTTGAGAAATTTACAGAATTTTGAAAATTGTTTAACATACAATTTTAGGTAGAAGCTTTAGTTAAGCAACGTCAAGCTGAAGAAGCATTTTCTGATGTTCCAGCTGAGTATCTTGATCCAATTATGAGCTGTCTTATGAAGGAACCAGTTATGCTTCCTCAATCTCGAATGATTGTTGATAAAAGTGTGATAAAACGACATTTGCTCAATGATGATTGTGATCCTTTCAATCGACAACCACTGAAATTAGAAGACTTGATTCCTCGTAAATTTTATATATTTTCAAAATGACTATATCAAAATAACATTAAAGTTGCATATTAAGTTTTCTAATTAAAATGTTTTTAAAATACACTTAATACTCCCTCTGTCCCATAATAATAATACCAAGTGAATATTTGAACGGGAATTATTGCTGAATACAACTGTAAGATATGTTGTAGGGTAAATTGCGAAGCTTCCACTCAAAATCAATGTTTCATGACACCTATCAATTGTTTTGACACATCTTTCAATTTTTAGGTTAACCTAATTATTACGAATTATAACGATTTTTCTAATTTCATCGTCTGATCAAAATCAATTGTATTGTTTCAGTTGAATAGTGTGACCCATTGTAAAAGTAAGATGAAAAAAGAGGGTTTTCAAACAAATATCGAGTTGTGATTGCAGAAATGTGCAATTACATTAGTTGCAAAACAATTTAAGTGCAACAGAATGACTATGTCAAGAATTTGGAAACGTGGTTCCGAAAATAATTGTCAAGGTGAATCTTATGCTAATATTGATTTTTTGAAAAGATAAAACTGTGTACATAAGTGCAAAGATTATGAAGAAAAACTTGAAAAACTGAGATATATTCCTCTTTACAGAAGAAGTACCATAAGATTAGTAGTTGACGCCTTTGAAGTTCCCAAATCTACATTATTCTGAATTTTGAAAAAAGAAAAATTCATAAAACAAGTTTCAAGCACCATCAAATGAAGATTCATTGGTAAAAATTTCATTCAAAGGCTGCTGCTTCTATTTTCATTCTTTTCCAAATGAATTTAGAAATGATTAAGAAAACACAGAAAATTAAAACGGGAATAAATATTTAAAATGTATAACTCGACAAATGATGAGAAAATATAGAATATTGTTTACGGAAATCGATGATTGAAGGTGTTTCATATTTTTACGAACATTTCACAGAAATTGGAATTTCATGTTTTACCAAAAGGCGTAAATTTGAAAAGCTTTGTGAAAGATGAGAATTATATAAATTCATTAAAAAGAAAAAAATCTAATTTGTGTTTGGAACTTTTAGAAGAATACCAAAAATTTTATGAGCTGATTTATAATTATTTATGAAGCTTTATTTCACTTATATACATTAGATACCAAACAGCCTTTCAATCAATGGATGGCTTACAGGTAATATACGAAGATTTTGTATACATATAGAACATTTGATAAAGGAAGAGTGAAAAATTTGTGTTAAATATGAAAAAAAGTTGATCTATATTCGTGAAATGGTTATCGAACATAAACAGATCAAAGGTGAATAAAAAATGATTTATCTGGTAAAAATAGGTGACATACTTAATTCAAAGGCAATCTTGTTAGTCATCGTCATATTCCATATCCAATATAGTTACAGCGATGAGCTCCACATTTCTCTCACAGTTACAGGGGTTTTCTAATATTCTTGACAGACACTTTGATGTTTCACTAAAATCCAGCATATCCAATGACACCTAAATTTCTTAAGCAGAGTTATAATTGCAGCCTTGAATACCGGTTTCATATAAAATAATAGATAGAAATCAGAAAACTATTAAACCGGAAAGTATAAAAACAGTGGCAAAACAATAGTCGATATTCTACTATTTTGAATTGTTTTCTAGGTTGTATACTGTCAGGCATTATCGCGTAGGTAGTAAATTTGACGAATTAGACCCAAGAATAACCATTATTGTCTTTTCTTTATTGCCAAAAACAAACGATCCAATTTCTATCACTAGACATTGATATTTTATCCTTAAATAGGAACTTCAACCAGTAATCGCTTCACAGATCTCAGCTTGTATCTCATTCCCTAATGATGTCACTCAGCAACCCTCATTACGTTCATTATGCTCATCAATTGCAGAATTTGAAAATCCTCGTTTAAACTAATTTTATTATGTCACTTTACTAAACTCACCCTTAAATGCCCATTTGATTATGTCAAAATTTGCGCATAACAGCAGAAAATCGTCGATAGAATGAAGTCAGTTCAACACAAAAATGGTATGCGCGGTAAATTTAAATATTTAGAGGTATATAACGGTTATACTCTGAATATTTCATTGATTAAAAAATTTTAATGCTATTATTGATAGAAATTTATCAATTTATATGCAATCGATATATAAATTATCATAGCAATTTATGTAGGCTTCACATGTTTATGAGCTCTAAATCTTTCAGAATCTTTCTTTGTAATAAACCATTATTTTATTCCTCGTTTTTTATATGAAATAATTAATTTTAGAACCAGAACTTCAAAGAGAAATTCAAATTTGGAAAATAAATAGTCAAAGAAATACTAAACAGTGATTAAAGGCGCAAGAATTCAATTATTTTGGAATTATGTTTATTAGGTCCTTAATTAGCAAATAGTTTGTAAATTTTTTAATTTAAATAAATTATGATTACTTTATTTGACTTTTTGAAATTATTCTTTAAATATTGTTATTTTCTTGTTAGTTTTTTGATAACAAATTTTTTGAAAAATGAAACATTTAATTTTAAACAGCACACAATACTCCTTAACCAAGGCAACCTCACCACGGTAAGCAAAGGATATACCGCATATGTGCTGGTAGTATTTTACATATGGTTATGAGTTATGAATTACAACGAATTTGACAATCGCTTGAAAAATGTCAAAGAGATGAAAAATAATATATATAAATTTTTTTCAATTCCATTTTTAGTAAATGTTGAAGAAATTGAGTTCAAATATCAACTTGAATTAATAGAACTACAAAGTGACAGAGAATTGAAGCAAATATTTATAAGTGTACCAAAATTAGAATTTTATAAAAATTTGAGTAGTTTCTTTTCTGAACCTAATCAAGCATGCCAAAATAATGATATCGATGTCCGGCTCATTTTTTATCTATGAACAAGTATTTTTAACCATGAAGTTGAGCAAAAATTTTGTAAAAAATAGACTTAGAAATAGCATCAATATTAAGAATCACTTCCTCTAAAATGGAGCCAGCCTTAGACGGTTTAATAACAAAATAACAATTTCATTTTCATCCTGTAAAATAAATGAAATAAAGTCAACTATATTGGTAAAATAATTATACGTATAATTTGTATAATTTGTATAATTAAATAATTTGATTTGATATATTTAAAAAAGAAGTTATGTACAATCATTAAAAATTTCTTTTATCTAAATCAGTTTTCTGCAAACTTTTTATGACCCATTGCCTATGAAATTTTTGACTTCGTTATTAAAACTATAATTCTCGGTTGGTGCAGGAAAATTCCTTGGTTAAACGGAGGTTTTCGTTAAATAGAAGGAGAAATATATGGGAATTTCAGTCTTTTTGCTCGGGACCAAAAAATTGCCTTGTTAAATAGAAGTTCGACTGTATAATTACTTAAATACGATTTCTTTAAAAACAAAAAACAATATTTCTAACAGTTTAGCTTGTTTAGTTAAGAAAAACAAATGATAAATAAAACTGTTATTTTTAAAATGCTAATAGGATGCACATGAAATTTTAAACAGAAAGAATGCAAATTGTTTTTATTTTATAAATTTTTTTCCTTCTACTCCAAAAACTGAGTCAATAGAGATAGAATGATTTAAAAATTATGTTTTACCCTAATGAAAAACAATAATGGTATAGAAGTCGTGAGTGGGATTGAGACAGCAATACTTAGATCGTAAAACGACGTTTAACAAAATGAAAGTAGTTCTCACCATTGACTCTTCATTTTCCTGGCAACTCAAAGTAGATTCTTCAGAATTAGATTCAAAATTTTTATCTGCAATCTTTTTTCATGTGTTTGTTGTCAAAAAAATTTATAAATGATGAGATTTGACTTTCCCTTTTACAAAGAAGTGCCACACGTCCTACTTTAGGTAGGATAGTCCTAGAATTTTGATATTTGTCCTACTTTGAGCCTCTCAACATGTAGCAACCCTACTTTTACATATTCAGTGATGTTGTTTCATAAAACAGTAAAAATCAACACTCAGTAGGTATGTGTGTTTCTATAACATAAGATTATTGACGTTTTTTATATTGTTATTCATATTTACTCGGCGTATTGGACGAGTGTTGGGCTCAGATCACGCCATGCCATAATCAATATTTATAGTTTTTAATATTTTATTTGTTGGGGTTTCATTTACTGCAAATACTAATAATAAGTGAGGACAGAACTGGTACCAAAAATAAATATTCCGGCTAGAAGTTATAAAAAAATTATAAAATTTCCATTGAAAATTCTACTCAACTCTTTTTGTTATTTGCAACATATTTTGATGTTCTATTTTGGTGGCAAGAATAATGTTTATTAAATAAATTATATTTTTATTAATTATTATTGTTTTCACCATTATTCATTTATTAATTTGAGATTTTTGAGTAAACAAATTTTATAGTAAATGGGAAAGCTGTTAATAAAGTAAATAAAAATTATATAGCTAATAGACATTTTCAGTGCAGAATGAACATCAATTTTGTTAAGTGATAATTACTTTTTTAATAATAATTTATATATAAATACCACTTCCAAAACGATAAAGCGGGTAAATTTTATCGTCCTATGTGCCTCGAGACTTTTGCTAATGTGCTGCGAGAAGTTTAGAAAATATTTAAAATTCTTATTATAAGCATTGTGTAACTAAAAGCTTAGTTGATATAACAACTGTTATTACTGTCAGTGGCGTCACTAGGGTTGGTGTCACCCCCTCACGACAACCCATAGACCTACTCCGAGTCCGCCAGTGCCAAATAACGGAAACATACAAAATCATTAGTAACGTTTATAAATATAGGTCCTATATTTAAAAAGGCAATAGAAGAAAAAAAACTAATTCAAGGTCGGTTGGTAAAAGGTTGTAAGAAGTAAAGAACTAAGAACTACATAGAAAATATATTACTTTTTAAATGTGATTTTAACATTAAATTTTATGTCATATTAAATCTTGACTAAATCAGAACTTTTCTTTCCTGGCCTTTAAAGCTGCAAACTTGTTAGGTACTTCATCGAAATCAATTCCTTTCGCCAAATCGCTTTCAATTGATAATATTGCAAGATCAGAAAGCCTTGACTGTCCCATGGTAGATCGCAAATAATTTTTTATAAACTTTAGCTTTAAAACTCCTTTCACGTGAAGCCACAGACACACAGATCGTAAGAAATAATTTCAGGCTCATTGAGAGATATGGTAGAGAATATAGGATGTTTCATTCAGCTATGAATTTCAAAACATCAAGTACTAACCAGTCTTTGGCTTCCTCGAGATCAATCTTTGTTGCCTTCAGATGCTTTCTCAGCCTTGGCATTTCTAATAAAGCTCTTCCTCTGATAACTCATCATAGAAAGTGGTCAATTTTGGAATGGACACCAGTAACTCTTCTTCAGTGGCAAATATCACACTCGGCTTGAACGGCCTCAAACATTGCGACTATAATCAAAACTACCAACATCCAATGCAACGACAAAAACAAAGCGTTTTTAAGCACGTGTAGTGGGCAAAACAAACACTATTGTAGGTTATGTTAGACATGAACTAGCTAACTGCGCGAAAAACCCGCAGTGGAGTGCCGGGGAGCCGATCGACGGCCCAAAAATCAATGTTTTTGACAGTTGTCAAGAGCATCGACACGGCACCAGTGAGTAAAGCCATTGTGTCAAGGGGGTTCCTGCGACCCACAGTGTAAAGAACCAGTGCTGTGCTATGACAAGAATGCCGAAGCAGGCCTCTGGAAAAAGTGTGCGTCACCACAGCCATTCTGTAACCGTCTCAGTGTTGTCATCCACCGCAACTTCGGTACTATTTCGGTGCAACATATCAGAATTTAGTACTGTTGGGCTAGAACCGAGAATTGAGAGTTTGTTTTAATGAAGCAAAAATACATAACATAAGAACCGCACCAAGTTGAATTAAAATCTATGATCATACACTAAATAATACAAAATAAAATACACAACACATTTAGAATAAATAAAACACGTGTAATAAAATCAAGGAACGCAAGAAGTTGCAATCACCAACACAATTAAGAGAAAGATGACGCATTCTGAAAATCTGCCCACTAGAAAATAAAATAATAATAAACAAAATAATAATTGATAATAAAATAATTAAGAATATGAAAAGAAATTTTAATAAGGATTATTGGTAGTATTTACATACAAAAGACCATAATCGAATTAATTAGGGATGTTATGGCTCGTATTTACACACGAAGGAGCAATGGCAATGAGTGCATATGTTAAGAAAAAGACTGAAAAAATAACTTAAAAATTAAATGTAGTAAAATAAAGAAATAAATACATTTAAAAATTGAAACTAAAGAAATTCCAGTAGAACTGATAAAATAATAAAAATAAAAATAAAATTACATAGTTAACATTATGTAAATATTAAAGTTTATAGAATTAAATGGTTAAAATTAAGGAAAATTAAAATAAAATTAGCTAGTATTATTTAAATTATAAAGTATACAAAATTAAATTGTTGAAATTAATAAAAATTAAATTAATTAATTAATTAAATCAATTAAATGAAAAATAAATAATTACACACACTCATGCATGCGTGCAAAAGTAATTCAAATTTTACTGCATTCTGATTGGATCTAGTGGCAGAGAATGCATGGATGCACAGTCAAAATTAGTATAAATACTGATTGCAAATTCAGTTGAACAACTTGTTTTCAGACAGTGTAAACATTTTTAAGACGCTCTCAGTTTTTGGTTTATGCAATCGTGCTAAGTTTGAATTGGAATTGGTAATTTTATGTAATTTGTAATTTTTATGTAATGTTCTAATGTAATAAATCTTTGTATTAAATTTAGTTCTAGTTATTTTTTTTTGGTTTTTTTAATTGTTAATTTCTCGTTTTTAATTTTTATGTTTATTAATTATTAACAACTAGTTAATTGCAAGGCGCCTAAGGCGCCCGTTGACAAATCATAAAATAAATGAACAGTTTGACATACTAAATATTTATTAAAAATTCAATTTCTTGTATTCTTAAGCAATTTGAAAATTATTTCTGTTATATATATGGAATGAAAAAAAAATTTTTATACTACTCATTATTATTATTGTAAATAGCTACTTATAATAATGAGTAGTATAAAATATTCTATAATATATTCCATCAGATGGACATGCATAAAAAGGAATTATTATATTAGAATTGAATTACTATTACTTACTTATAATAGTAAGTAGTATAAAATATTCCACAATATATAGATATAAAGGAATTATATTATTATAAATATTGTAGTATAAAATATTCTATAATATATCCAAACAGAATAGACAAATGAAATATTATTGATAATGAGCTACTATTAACTACTTATAATAATAAGTAACATAAAATATTTACAATTAAATCAACCAATCAGCGAGCGTTATAGAATCAGTCAGTGAATCAGTCAGTGAATCAGTCAGTGAATCAGTGATGAGCGTAATTATATATTAACAATAATTACAGTGAAGTGGAAATCCAGCATACCATGGTTTGAGGTACATTCGGGATGCTCAGACTGGTGGGTATGCTGGCTTTTTAACCACTCAGATAATTTTGGGTTGTATTGTGGAGGCTTCTCCACGGGGCCGTCGCTGTAAGTATTTTTAGTGGAACATAGGTTAGAACTAGAAATACAGGCAGATCCCTGCTCAAAATATTTGAAGGATAAGTTAAATATTCACGAATATTTCAGAAAACACAGAGTAACATTTATGAACTGGGAAATGAGGGTGGATCCCTGCGCAAAACTTTGGAAGGTAATATTAGAAAACATCTAGTAAACTGCCACTTAAGTTTAAAATTAAAATCACACAGGATCCGAAAGACCTTGCGCAAATGGTAAGAAGAGAAATAATATTTTTTGAAAAACGAATCAAAGGAAAATGTTTAATCATGGATTTTGAAAGCTTAAAAACAATTCGACCAGCAAGCGTGGATTCAGAAAGGGCATTTTCTACAGCTAGACTGTTTTGCAACATGTTTGCAGATCATGTTTAGGAGACAAAACCTAAAAACCTAGGAGACAAAACCTTGATACATTATCATTTTCAAGCGCTTATTTTACTAAAAAAATAAATGAAATTATTTCTTTACATTTCTATTATTTTATTTTTATAATTTGCTGAATTGAATTTTTATTTTAATGTTTTACAAAATTTTATTTTGAACTGAAATCAAATGTGGGTTTGGTGTTGAATTACTGATTATTATATTTTTCTATTTTAATAATTATTTATTAAAAATTTTCAATATTAATTTTTAAAATTTTTATTATTAAAAATTTACAGGCAACTTCGACCATTGTGGAAAGCTAACCCAACCTGCTAAAATGGCCAACAATATGATAAAAAGCCTTTTAATAGTTCAAATGTTTTAAAATAAATTTAATTCTCTTTTTTACATTCAGTTCATATTTTGCTATAATATTAATTTTGAAAATAATAATATTTCTTTATTTATATATTCTAGAGTAATGTGATTGGTTAGAAAATAATAATAATTGTTTTATTAATTCTAATATTTTTAATTTCTTTTTATTTTTTATATTGTTCTTATTATCGACAATATCCATTGAAAAAATTAAGGTTTTAAATTAAATATTTATTTATTTAAATTTTGTGAACACGAATTTAAATTAATGTCCATAGGGAATTTTTTCCAATGCAATGAAAGCATAATGAATTCAATGAAGTTTATCACCCAACAAAATATTTTTAATAAATTTTATTAACATATTTTATTTTATTTTATTCTCACAAAATTCTTGTGCCTGCTTGTCTAAAGCAGTGATTTCCAAACTTTATGATACTACTCATCCATTTAAAAAACTTATATTTTCTCCTCCCTTATTTCCTAAAATAATACAGACACATGTTTAAATGGCAAAAAATTTATTAATACAAAAAATGATAAAAAAAACATAATCGACAGAATATTATAAAAAATAAAAAATTATTTTTATTAAATAAATGAATAAAATTTTGCAAAATAATATAAAATATATTTAATTAAGAAGGAATTAAAATTAGAATATTAGAGGAAAATATTTTAACGCTTCTCTTTGCACTATTTCAAGCCTCTCAGTTGGGAAATTGCTGGTCTAAAGCAAGAAAAACTCAAAAAATGAACTCTAGAACCATAAAATCTACATAACATATGATAACTTTCTAGGTTGACACAATTTGTTCCAGCTCTCTATATTATTCATTTCCCAATTTATGAATTAAATTTTGAGGTAATTTGACATGATATTTGACAGAGAATAAATGTATATAACTTACCTATAAATAACACCTATGTAATAATTATTTAAGAAATGGTTGAAATCAAAAAGCAACTCTAATGTATTGGTTTCGGAATGTAGTAGAAAAAATCTTTTTAGACCGTTGGAGATTAGGAGATTATAGGGATATATATCAAGGGCCCTTTTCCTATGACAAGAGTGGGAGACCGATATATTTTTGTAATTATGGATTTTTTTTCAAAGTTTACCTGTCTTATACCTTTGAATGAAATAACTGCTGAGAATATAGCAAGAATGATATGGGAACAATGGATAACAAAGTTCGAAGTCGCAGAAAAAATACATTCTGTACAAAGGACGAATTTTGAAGCAAAGATGCTTAAAGAATTCTGAAGAATAAAACTAAAAAATCATTAACATCTGCATACTATCCTCAATCTGATGGGATAAGAGGAAAAGGCTTTGTCGAACAAGTAAAAGTATGATAGCGACAACATATCGACAAACGGAAAACAAATGACTGGGGCAAAGTTATACCGACAATATAGTATGGATTGTTATATATGCCTTGAAATAATATTTTGAAGAAAACTGAGAAGAAGGAAAGATGAAATAGAAAGAATGGAAACATATAATGTAGAAGAGTTGATTAAAAATTTGAGAAATGATATTAATCGAATTGAAAAGGAAGCCAAAATAAGGTCAGTCAAAGAAAGAAAGTACATGGAAAATATTTACAACAAAAATAAATCGAAACAAAAGAAGATTTTCTTGTTAAACAGAAGAAAGGTTTGATAGCAACATATATTGAATCATATGAAATTATAAAGAAATTAAACAATTGGAAGATGAAACTTCAGAGTAAAACGGATGGAAGAATAATTCTTAATAAAATTTTTTTCACTGTTTAAAACAAATTTTTAAAATTTCTATATTTTGCATAATACATGAAATGGAGTGCTCTATACTTGAATATTTTCTTTCCTGCTTTTAAAATGAGTTGATTATTTATAATTAGCTTATAAATTTGTATCTTGAAAAGGTAAACAATATAATATTATTTTCAAATTAATAATGTTTAGTTTTTTACAAATTATATGTTAATTTATTAACCCTTTGATCCCACCAAACAGATGAACCGGTTGATCGAATGTGTGGTTATTCAAATACGTTTTCAAAATGTTTTCTTGATTCTTTTGTTCCCGATAGAGAATTCAAATACCCATTCAGTCTTGATGTCGTATCACTATACACATCTATCGAACCAAAAGATGCTATTCAATGTTTAGAAAAGAAATTAAGAGAAAACAACTTGTTAATAAGGGAAATGAATATCGAGAATATCACCAAACTACTTACTGTTATCCTTGAGAACACCTATTTTACCTTTGAGCAAAATATCTATAAACAAGTTAAAGGTCTGCAATGTATGCAATGAAATCTACATTGGAAGTACACTCAGGACCTTGCACCAAAGAGTTAAAGAACATCTAGATCCTGGTGGAACATCCTCGTTGAGCAGACATCTCCGGCAGTGTCAGCCAACAGAGGAAAGTAAAAATATTTCAATAGAAATCATAGCTAATGGAAACATACAAAAGAAAAATGTCAGATTCAAAGAAGCAATTCTCATCATAAACAGACAGCCAAAGATCAACACTAAAGAAGAAATCAACGAAATCATGAATTTGATCTGTTGTCATTGACCTTGAGAATAACTGACAATATATAAAGAAATTAAAAAAAATATAATAAATTAAAAAGTAATAATTAGAATAATATAGAAAAATTTTAAAAAATAGGATTTGAAAATCAAAATTGACACATTTATTGAAATATTTAAATAGCATATATAAGTGGTTATTGGAGGCTTTATTTAGAATATTTTATTAGGCTTCTAGAAGCTAATTATAGAAGCTGTATAAAAAAATTTAAAATTTTTAGTTTGTGTCATTTTGGAATTTTAAATGGTATTTATTTTATTTTATTATTTTTAATTTTAATTTTCAGTAAAATTTTAAAAGTTTTTAATAAAAAAATTCATTATATTTACAACCAATGAGAATTAAGGGAAAGGAAATAAAAGAAAGATTGAAAGGTATTTTGGGGAAGAACATTGCTAAATTCCAAGAGATTGACAAGGACTATCTTATAGTCGAAAATTTTTTCATTAAATACATTATTTGCAGCAAAAGGCTTAAATTATCATTTTATTGTTTTAAATAATAAATGCTGCTACCAAGAAATCATCACTTTATATTATTATTATTATTATTATTATTATTATTATTATTATTATTATTATTATTATTATTATTATTATTATTATTATTATTATTATTATTATTATTATTATTATTATTATTATTATTATTATTATTATTATTATTATTATTATTATTATTATTATTATTATTATTATTATTATTATTATTATTATTATTATTATTATTATTATTATTATTTTAAAACAATTAAATGACAATTTAGGCCTTTTGCTGAGATTAATATATTTAATACAAATGAAAAAAGTTTCGACAATAAGATAGCCCTTTTCAATTTCATGGAATTTTTCTTCTGTTTTCGAAATTACTCTTTGATCTTTTCTTTTATTTTGTTTTCTTACTTTTCATTTGTTACAAATAATAATATACTTTTTCTGAAGAATTTAAAATTAAAAATTTTTTTTTAATCAAATATCCCCTAAAATTCAAAACGACATACTAAGAAAAAATTTTAAAGCTTCTATAATTGGCTAATAGAAACCTATTTTAATAAATACTATCTTAGAATATTTATAAAATATAGTTTCCAATAACTATTTATATATGCAATTTAAATATTTTAAAAAATGTTTCTATTATGATTTTTAAATCCTAATGATCATTCAAAATGATATTTTATCTATTTTTCTATATTATTCTATATTATTATTATTTAATTTAATTTTTTAAAAGCTATTCTCAAGTTCAAAAACAACAAATCAAACTGATGGTTTCATTGATCTCTACTTTGCTGATTGTTGGCCGTCTGTTTATTATGAGAATAGCTTCCTTAAATCTGATATTTTTTTTGGATGTTTTCATTGGCTAAGATTTTGATTGGAATATTATTTCTTTCCTTTCTTGGTCGACATTGCTGGAGATGTTTGTATACCGAGGGTTTTCCACAAGGATCTAAATGTTCTTTAACTCTTTGGTGTAAGGTCCTGAGTGTACTTCCACTGCATATTTCTTTGCATACATTGCACGAGATGCAATAGACAATGTTTCTTCGAATGCATATATCTTTCGTGTCTGGCAGTTTTCCATTGTGCAATTGTTTTTTTTTCGTGTTGTTTACCATAGCTTTTTTCAATGTTCAAGATTTAAGTGCTATCCGCATTGGAAGACCAGTACATTTAAGTTCTTTCAGGATCTTGAAGTCGAGTATATCACCGATAAATATTTTTTCTTTTTTTGTGTTATTTTCCTAGATCCTTTTGGGGTAGAATTCATTCTTTCAATGTCCTTACCTTGATATCCGTTTCTATGTAGGATTTCATTGAAGTTTAATTGTTGTTTATAATTCTCGTTTTCTTCAGTACATCGATTGCCTTTTCTCTGTTTCTCGTTTTTATCACGTGTAATTTCTGGAAGTATGGAAGCACTGACTTTTGGTGCATTAATATTTCTTTGCAAGCTGGTTTTTTTGTAGAATCCGTAAGTTGGAGTATCTGCTTCTATTTTAATTTTTAAATCCAGTAGATTGAGGGATCCATCTTCTTTCGGATATTTGATTTCAAACTTAATATCTCGGTGAGCTGCACTGAATGTTTGATATATTTCCTCTGCTTCTTTTCCGCTTGGTCGTGATAAAGATATCATCTATATATCTTGCGTAAAACCGATGGATTGTATGGTCCTCAGTGTCTGTAAGTGTCTCGAAGTTATCCATAAAGATCATTGCTAGCAGTCCTGATATGCTAGAACCCATAGGCAGACCTTTAACTTGTTTATAGACATTTTGTTTAAAAGTAAAATAGGGGTTCTCGAGGATAACAGTAAGAAGTTTGGTGATATTCTCGATATTCATTTCCTTTATTAACAAGTTGTTTTCTCTTAATTTCTTTTCTAAACATATAATAACATCTTTTGGTTCGATAGATATGTATAGTGATACAACATCAAAGCTGAAGGGGGTATTTGAATTCTCTGTGAGTAGTTTTGTTTATATTTAATCTTGCCATGAGGCAATAGCTGCTCTGCAGATGATGTGGTACAGTGTTCAATAATGGTTTTAAGCTCCGTGAAAGGAGCCAACTTGTTTTAGTTGTTGGTCCATTTGTGTTGGATCCAACAGGTCAAATTTTTATAAGAGGATCCTCTTTATGAGTTTTTATTAGGTGATAGAAGTTGGGAAGATCTGAATTTTTCTTGAGAAGTTAGAAAAAGGAAATTAAAAAGAGCACTTTGAAAAATAGAAGAAGCTAAATTCCATGAAATTGAAAAGGGCTATCTTAAAGTCGAAATTTTTTTCCTTTGTATTAAATATATTATTAAAAGGCTCAAATTATCATTTATTTGTTTTATAATAATAATAATAATAATAATAATAATAATAATAATAATAATAATAATAATAATAATAATAATAATAATAATAATAATAATAATAATAATAATAATAATAATAATAATAATAAAAATAAAAAATAACAATAAAAATAACGCCTTAAAAATTAATAATAATAGAGCCGAAATTTATCGTAGCAATATAATTATTTTTGTTGAATATATTTGATTTACAACAAAAATGATAATAATCAAATTACAAAAGCGGAATTTCGGATTTTAAATAGAGAATTTTTGACTAAAATCTAATATTTAATTAAATTGTTGATGTGATTTATGTTATTTTTTGGGGTTCAGAAATATTTCACCGTCAATTATTTTATAATTTCTTAATTTAAGTTGATGAAGATTGATGCTCAATCATTGCAGATTTAATTTATGACCCAAAATTAATTTGTTATTCAGTAAATTTTATTGTTTTTTTACTGAATTGAAATTAGTAAATTCATGATTTAATTGAGAATAAGTTTTTTATTATACAAAAATTTAATAATTTCCGTTTTGACAATTGATATTACTGCCATTTCCTCGATAACATTTCTGCAGTGTTTTGGATTGACTCACTTCATGCCTGAAATTAATATATAAATTTAGGGACATTTTTCAATGTAATTTTGATTTTTAGATTGTGTTAAGCACATTGGATTGACATGGGGAGATTAAACGATCAACGCTCAATGCATGTTGAAAAAATGTGTAGTATAACTTGGTTCAAAGTGAAATTTCTACTTTGTTATTAGAACATGAATATTCCCAGATAACGGAGTTGGCGCATAAACTAGGAGGAGAAAGATTTAAGGATATAGCTGAGGCAGATATTATGGAACTAATGGCCGATGAAAAGCTAAATGAGGATGATTTAGTTAATATGGTTGATGAAACTAATACAATTGATACAATCTGAGCCAAGTGCATTTACAGCAAAGAAAATTTGCGAAGGACTTGAATTAGGGCGAAAATTGGGTAACCACTTTTTACAAATTAACTTGAATGTTAAACGAGGTCTGCAATTCCAACGAAATATTAATAAACTCTTAATCTAATATGAGGAGGATTATAAATATTTTACCAGATATTCACGTCAGTTATAATTTACGGATTTCATTACGAAGTCTAACCGGTTTGAAATTGTTTCAAATCTATCAGCCATTCAATCAGAACTGCATGAAGTACCATCTAATGAAAAAAATGACATCGCAACAACAAAAAAAATTAATAGTAGTTTCTGATGACAGTGAATGAGTTTTATTAAGCGTTATTAAAAATATGTAAAATGAATTGATATTTATGTTTGTTAATGTACTATATGAATTGTTGTTTTGTTATTTTTTAAATATAAAAATATTATACATTGAATTGGAAGTAGTTTAAAGGGTTTTTATTTACGCGGTTTTACATGGCAAAATTTAAAACTCGATTTACGTGGTTTTTATCAGGAACATATCTTCTGCGTAAATCGGGAGTTAGGTGTTTTACTATACCTGGTACTACCCCAGTACCTTATTCTGTGATGGTTTTATGAACCTCATACCGAGAATTTTTTAAAATAGATTAAAATCTAAATCCAAAATTAAACTTAAATTATAAAGTTTTAAAATTATATTTTTTAAATAATATTTATATAAGCTATAAAATTCAAAATCCTAAATCTTATTAAATTTAAATTGTTAAATTTAAATTTTGGAATTCTAAATTAGCAGGTTATTCAAATTAATTATGAAATAGTTCCAGAAATTAATAAGTTATTGTTGCATGAAATTTATTTAACTTTACAGATTATCAATTTATAAAATATTTTAATATCAAAGGAAACACAGTGAAAAAATGGTTTGAACAAAGATAAATAATAAAATATTTATTATTTTTCAATAAAAGATTAATCTTTTTCAATAATAATTTAATTTAAGTACATAAAAGCAAAATTAATTTTTTTTAATAAAATGATGGATTATATTTACTATGACAAACAGAAATTTGAATTGATATTTTGTATAGATATTTCACACACTGATAGAAAACTTGAAAACTTTTCACGTACCCCAAATAAAATCACTATAATGAAACAGTAAATATTACTAGTTTTGCGTACAGTGATAACACACATAGACTAGTTAACTAGTTCTCGGTTAAATAGATTAATAAAAAATTATATGTACATAATCTTTGTGCCTGATAGACAAATATTTATTAACCCTTTCAATACGATTTTTTTATTTTAATAATTCATGTAATCAGGGCCGCGAAATGCCTGACCGGGCCCCGGTAAAATGATTAACGCGGACCCTTTATCGATTATATAATAATTTTTTAATCAAAATTGTTAAGGATCTAAAATGTTATTGGTTATTTTGATATGGAATATATTTGAAAATATTAAACATCAAATGAAAATGTGCAGCCCTTGATATGAGCCTCTTGAAACCGCAGAGGACAGCACCAAAACAATCACATCGCCATCTGCGGTTTTAGTAACGGATTTTTTTGTCTCACTAAATCTGATTTTTTTTCGACAACACCTTTGCAAATGAGAAGAATATACATGTTCTATCTAGTTACTTATAATCTCTGGCTGACACCGACAATTTGTCATTTTACATACACACAGGAAAAAAATCAGCGGTGAAATCCATTGATTCAAAGGTTTTCTGAAAATCTTTACAAAAATTTTAAATCAATGAATTTTTCATTAATTTGAAAGTTTTCATATTTGATTTGATGTTTAAAAGAGAGTAAATACATCATTTCACAGTTGATTTGAATTTGAAAAAATTTAAAAATCGTCATTTTTAACGGTAAATCAAAGGTGAAAACCATTGAATCCATCGAAAAATCTTTAAGATCAGAATCAACGGAAAAACCGTTGATTTGCCATCCGAAATGAAGTAAATCAACAGTTTTAATTTTTGTGTGTGTAGTTTTCAAGTTTATTTCAAATTATTTGATGGATTGTTAATTTTTAACACTAGATTTACTGCCATTAGAAGAAAAATGGCGACAAAGAAAAGGATAGTGATATATTCGCGTATCATTGTGTCATTAATAATCACCATAAAAAAAATTCGAAAAAATAATATTTCTTTTGTATATTTAATTTTAAAAATTGAATCCGTCAAATTGACGGGTTCCGTAAATCTAGTGTTAATGAAAAATATATATTTAAATCTCAACAGTGAGTAATAGAAATAATGAGTAATAAGTTAGTAATAATTTTGAAAATATTAGGTTGTAATTTTATTAAATTAAATTTAAATTATATTATTTAAATAATAATTTATAAGATGTATAGGATTTCGGTCGGTACTTCGAAATAATATTATATTTTCATGATCTGTAATATTAACAATAATAATAATAATGTGTTCAGTTACTTAAATTATTTTTGTGAAGGGTGCTTGACATACTTTATTTTTAAAATTTTTATGTGACATACTTTGTATGTGAATTATTAAATTCGAAACTTGACCTATATAGTTTCAGAATTGACTAACTTATTTTCATGATGAGTAACATTAATAAAAATTTTAAAGGAAATAATAATAATAATAATAATAATAATAATAATAATAATAATAATAATAATAATAATAATAATAATAATAATAATAATAATAATAATAAGTAATAAAAATGAAAATGAAATAGAATAATGAATATTAATTAATAAAATAATAATAAATTAAAGAATGATAAAATTTAATAATAATAAATTTAATAACAAATAAATAGTAATAAAATTTCTTATATTTAATGTATTCAAAAAAACAAGTCCAATTAAGAAAGAGGTTAAACCAGTATCATAAATGTATTATAACCATAAGATATATTTCTTGGTAGATCAATTTCCATATCAATTTTCAAATGCAATCAAATTGATCAAGTCACAATATTTCAGCTTCATTTCTCATATAACAAAAGAAGATGTTGTAGCAGTAAATAAAGTGTTGGAGAAAATCAATAAGAATCTAAATTGCAATGAAAATATATTCATCAACAATCGAAATTCAAGTTTTCATGATGGTTTTGAAGAAAATGAAAATAAAAAAAGGGGAATGCTGTTTGTAAACATTTCAATACTGGGATATAAAATGGATGAGAAAAATGTCATATCACCAATTTAGAGAGTAGATAGAGCTTGAATTTATTTGAGATTTTATTAAATGTTTAGTTTTAATGTCTTAATATGATTTTTAATAGTACAATGGGTTTTCATAAGTATAGATGAATAATTTGAATTTTTTAAATGTTGGAAATGTGTATGTATGTAAAAATAACCTGAAACAAGCACTGTTTAATTTGACTGTGAATTCGAAATACATAGTGATGTCATTTTGTTGAGAATTAAATTTTAACTATACATTGTCTGAGTGAAAATATCTCACGTTTTTTAAATGATGTAAATTCAAAAATGGTGTACTAAAAATTAAATTTTAAAATTTTGATTACATCACAGGCTCATTAAATAGAAAATATAATTTCAAGTAATAGCATCTTCGAAATTCTTATTAAAAAGTAAAATTAATGACATAATCAACAATTAAAACAAAAATTTGAATATTACATAATAATCTATTTAAACAAAAAAAATATTAGTAGGGGTCTAAAAAAATGTACCCCTCCTATTTGCCCAAAAAACTTTTATGAGAGTCGAGGATTCCAAAAGGATCTGGGTTGCACATTACTATCCATTAATTACAAATGAATTATTGATGTAATAAACAAAAATTACGTTGTTTAAATATTCACATTTTCTGGCCACCTTACAAATATATTTAAAAATCTGGAATAGCAACAATTTGTGGAATATCGTACCGCTTCATCTCAACATCCAATGTATAATTGCATCGACATCAATCTCTTTGTTCTTCATGTATGTCTGTTGTCACCAGTGTTCAAAGTTCACATAATGGAAATATCGGTTCGCATTTTAACCCCTTAACGCGCACTGACGTATATATACGTTCGCGCAAAACCGGACAAAATGTGCAGTGACGTGATAGTTTTTGAATAGTTTTAGTTTATTATTTTTCAGCTAATAAATATTATTATTTTATTGTTACATTATATTGTTATTTATTGAAATTGGTCCAAATATATATTTTCTTAAAGAAAAAAAATTGATTTTTTTTGGTCGTTTTTTTTTAAATTGTGCGTTAAGTGGTTAAGTTTGAAAAAGAAAGACCAAACCATTGTTTTGGACCAATATCGATTATGACCGCTTGTTTGCTTTTGTCAATCTCAGTCGCGGAAATGGAACAAATACGAAACGAAGCTCTTAATTCCAACGATATGCTCCATCGCTTGGTAGATTTCAAAACGTTTCGCTTAGATGTCATAGATCCTTAACTAAATATGGATGACAAAATATGGAATTTTGTTTCAAATTTCATTAATATTTTCGAGCCAGTTAAAAGTTTAATATTAAATTACAACATGACCAGATGAATTTAGGAGATTTCATGGACTATAGCTGGAATTTAAAATAGATTTTGAAAGAAATACTAATAAACAATTAGGTGCTGATTTGTACTTGAAATCCTGCGATTGTATGAAGCCGTTCAAGTCATAATTATGTATTTTAGCTCAACAAAGAGCACATTTGAACGAACAATATTTAGGAAATACTTTATTTGTTAGACTAAATTAAATTTTTTTAAATAATAAATAAAAATTACTTATAATAATAATTATATTGAGGATACCTAAATAATAAATAATATTATAAATAATTAGAATAACTTGGGAAAAATTGATAGGGTGATTGGGATAGCACTCTGAAACTTTGAGAAAAAACAGAAAAGCTAAAAATTGAGAAATGAGAAAGGAATAACAAAACAAAATAAATGAGACAATAAAGCGGTGAAAGATCACTTATTTTGGCGTTTATGCCTGTTTCATTTTTAAAATTTGTTAGGGGTACTAAAGAAATTTGAATCGACTTCTTCCCAAACGCCTTTATGATTATTGTACTTTATACCATCTGCGTACCATGGTACAACCATGTTGGTGCTGTATACACAATGGTTGAAGTCAATGAGCAGGTGAGCTCTACTGCTAAAACTACTCCTCATTGTATTTTATTTTCGGGTTATGCACTGCCGATACAAGGTCTTACGAAACTATTCGTTGTCAATTTGTCATTCATTTATTCATTTAATTGTTGTCCTCATTTCTGAATGTTTTATAATGTTATTTTCCAAAATTTTGCGCAGGGATCTGCCCTTATTTCCAATTCTGTACCAAACTGATTCTGATTACTCCGTGATTCCCTAGTATTATCTAAAACTAAACCTTCTCTACTTACAATCAATTTTACTTTCCTTATTACTAACTTAACTCACTAAAATTCATAAAAGATGCCAGCAATCGACTCTCCGGAGGTCCTCGATGTCGAGTCGAATGAGCCGAGTGGTTGCAACTGCTTTTAACCATTCGATCAGAAGACATAATTTCTCTTGATTCCATGGCTAAGTGTAAGTTTCATTCCATCGAAACTGTTAAAATTGTTCATACATAAAAATTAAACTAGAAAAAAATGATAAAAAGAACATAAAACAAAAAAACTAAATTGAATATAAAGATTTATTAACTTAGAACATTACATAAAATTACTTAATCCAAAACAAGTTTACCACAATGGCATAAACCGAAAACGGAGACCACGTTAAAATTAAAAAAAATGTGTTAAAAATTTCATCAAAATAAAAGTCAAAACAAGTTCTTGAACTGAATTTACAATCAGTATTTATACTGATTTTGATTGCATTCTCTGCAACTAGATCCAATCAGAATGCAGTACGGTTGAATTACGTTGCACACACATATATGTGTGTGCAAATTTTTAAATTAAATTAAATTTATTTAATTGATCAAATTATTTAATTGTTATTAATTTTAACAATTTAATTTTATAAATGTTTTTAATTTAAATAATTTTAACTAATTTTATTTTCATTTTTATTATTTTATCGATTTTACTGGAAATTTTTAGTTTCAATTTTAAATTTATTTATTTAGAACATTTTCCTATTCCTTTGCTTAACGTATGTACTCATTGCACTCACGAGCCATAACAACCATAACTTTTAAATATTACCACCAACCCAATAACTCAACAATAACAATAAATTTTTTACTTTTATTTACTTTTCTAAAATACATTTTTTTAATTTACCAGAAACATTACAAGGTTATTTAATCTAACATCAGCATAATTAAAAATTATAATAATCATTAAAAATTCGAATTTCTTTGGTCAACCATTTGAACGTGAACCTGAACTCACCAATTTTTAATGTGTTGAACCCTTACCCAAAATTTTCAGGGTTCTAAACCCAGGTTCATATACGTTTACTTCTAACAGAGTGGGAGTTGAAACTATTTATTGACGACTCTCAACTCCTGATTTTATCTTTCTACATCTCCTTAATGCACATGTTTAAAAACCATAAATATACATAAAATAGATAAAAATTTACAATATGCTATTCTTTCCCTATTCCTCATCTGAATCAGAAAGGATTAATGATATTTTACTAGATTTACAGTCATTAAGTGAAGAAGTAAATAATTTAATATTACAAAATTACGATTAAAAAGTCTTTAAGGAATAAAAACTCACAATTTTGAATATTTCATTTTCTTTGAATTTTTATAATAAACAGAATTTCTAATTCTTTAGCAATAATGTTCAAAGTTTAAATAAAATCATGTTAAAACTGGATGAGATGAAAATTTTATTTTAAATTAATAAAATTTACTAATAAAGATTTAGAAAATTAAAAAAATTATTATAAATTCATTTTTAATACTATCTAATGTTCAATGTAAATCCAGATAAAAGAATTTTAGAAACGTTTTTAATAATGTTTAATAAAATTAAATTAATGTGAATAAATAAAAGAAAAACCTACTTTATAAAAAATCATAAATAATTTTTAAATTATAATTATTTTTCTTTTAAAAATATAAATAATATTTTCATTTATAATTTTTTTAATTGTTAAAATTGTAAATTATAATAAATGAGCTGAATCCAGTGTTTATTGTATATATTATAAATTAAATTTTAAAATATATATTTTGTCTTAATATTTAAGCACAAAAATTTGTAAGCACGATCAATATTTTGAATAAGACTAATTTAAATACAGGGTTATTCATTTATATATTTACATCTATTCATTTTTATATCGACATTTATTCATTTTTATATTAGATCTCTATATTTACCTATGTCTCGCAAAGAGAGAAAAAACATTACAAGAATAATTTACAATATTGTGTTAAAAATGGCCGAAGACGAAAATTGTACAATAAAAAAAATTTCTTAAACAATGCAGTTACACAAACACAACGTAATGAAAATATTAAAAAACAAGGAAAACGGAGTAAATTTTGAAGAGGCTGGAGAAAAAAGGAAGAACTCATGTAGGATTCGTAATTCTATAAATACTGAAATATTGAGCAATTTATATTTAATAAAATATCATGTAACAATGCAATTAGCCAACGAGAATTAATAGAAGTGGTCAATAAAAATTGTAACATTCAAATTTTCCAGTCTACAGTGTCTAGAAACTTTAAAAACAATCATGGACAAGAAAATGCTTTTCTTAATTCCGATTGAGCGTAACTCTATAGCTAATATATGCAAGAGCAATATATGCAAACGAAGTTTCTAGAATTTCGATGGCAATATGATTTTCCTTGATGAAACTGGATTTAGTTTACATACTCAAAGAAGGTAGGGATATTCACCAATAAATCAAAAAGCTTGTATCAAAATACCTGCAAATAATGGAATAAACAATAGTCTAATTTGGGCAATTGGAATTGATGGTTTAATATGCTACGAATATAAGTTGGGCGCGTATAATTCTACTTCATTTAAAGAATTTATTTTAAATCATCTTGTTCCATATTTCACTCATAATCCAAGCAAAGTTTTAATAATGGACAACGCAACATTTCATAAAACCTCAAAAATCTTAACCATTTTTCAGCAAAACGATATCGGATAAAAATTTTTAGTGCCATATTCACCTGAACTAAACCAAGTAGAAGAGTTTTTTTCGATGGTAAAACCAAAGATTAGAAGCTTAATATTGCTAAATCATGATGCGAGTGTTAGCCAATTGATTAATGATGTTATGCAAGGAGAAAATGGGGTTTCTTTGGAATGTGTAGGATTTTTTCGTAACATGAAAAAAATGGTTAGAGCTAGCTAGGCAAAATAGCCATTTATTTAATATATTTGCTGTTTTGAATGTAAATATTTTGAGTTTGCTGATTTAAATCAAGTGTTTTTATCGTGTAGAACTCTATTTAAATATTTGAAACTTGTGGGACGTTTAAGAATTAAAAGTATTATAAAATTTTTTTTGTTGTTAATAAATTTATTTATGCTGATATGAAAATTAATATATGTCGATATAAAAATGATTAAATGTCAATATAAAAATGAATAGATGTAAATATAAATTAAATAACCCTGTAAAATACAGATTTATTTATAAATATAAATAATTAATATATACAAAATTGGAATAAAAAAATAAAATAAAAAAAGTATTATTTATAAAATATTTGATTAAAAAAATGTTGAGCTTCAATATTACACATAGATCATTAAATAAAACATTTTATTACATAATTTACATAACATACTCTAGAGCCAACTGTTGACGTCAGGAAATTAAAAATAAATTTCAATAAATTTNAACAAAACCGGGGGTATAATCCTATTATAGGACAATATAAAAAAATATTTAATTTTACCCTAAAAAATGTCAAAAAAAAATATTAATACAAAAAATTGTTGATAATTTATTAGAGA
Source organism: Schmidtea polychroa (assembly GCA_959609185.1). Lineage (NCBI taxonomy): Eukaryota > Metazoa > Platyhelminthes > Tricladida > Dugesiidae > Schmidtea > Schmidtea polychroa. The sequence goes on along the minus strand of CAUHTR010001647.1, from coordinate 22,015 downwards.
TATCTTGCATACTCAATGAAAGCTTCAATAGTGAATCTATCTATCGAATTTGTAATTCGGATCAAATGGACTTGTTAAAGTAGTGTGCGGTATGTGTATTGTGAAGTATGCTCTGTTCAAATGAATCTTTCGCTTTGCAAAAGAAAAGAGGATGGGTACCATTGGATATGTTCTTCAGTCAGTAAACGATCCATTTCCGTGCGAAAGTTTTCATATTTTTACGCGAGCAAATTATCACTTAAAATATAAATACAACTCATCCATTTTTGGTTTTTAAATTCAATGCAAGACGTCATCTCAAATGAACTCGGTGTAAACAAAAACACCAAAAAAAAAATTTTGTGTGAAATCTGTACTTTAAGTCTCATCGAAGAAACTGCCACACTAGGGGGGGCGGGTGAATGAATATGGTACTGTCAAAGAGGTGGAGATTGATGAGTCTTGTTTTTTTAAACAAAAACATAATCGTGGAAGAATTACCGCAGCAAAATGGGTTTTTGGTGCATATGAAAGGTGCACAGGTAAATGTTTTTTGATTCCGGTACCTGATAAAAAGCAGGACACTCTGATCGGAATTATATTTAGAAGGATTTTACCCGGGACCAGAATATTAAGTGATGGCTGGGCATCATATAGAGCATTGCAGAATAATCCTTTATATATTCACAATCTTGTGATTCATCAAGTTAACTTTGACTCTCCCAAAACATTGAAAACACTTGGTGTCATGCAAAAAGAAAGTTAAGGATGCAATTTGGGTCGAGAGAGGAGTATTTAGAAGGTTATTTGAGTGAGTTCTTATTTAGAAAAAAATATAATAAGTTTTAAATATTCAATAATTTATTGATTTCAATATCTTTAGTATATGATATATAAAGAGTTTATAGCATAAATTTAATTTATTTAAACGAACTTTTTAACATTTAACAATTTTTTATGTATGTACCCTTTCAATAATGAGTTCAGTTTGGAGTTATTTATAAGTGTTTTCAGAAGACGAGACGAAAGCAGTGTGCAGTTTATGTAATGCAGTTTTATCCAGAGGCGGCACAAATACAAAATCCTACGGAACTTCAACGTTATTGAAACATTTACGTTTAAAACATTCAGATGAATTTAGTGATTGTTACATTGCTAATGTTAAGAAAAAGAAATTTGATGATCCGACATCGGGACCTTCGCACCCTATTATACAACCGACATTGGTACAGTGTTTAGACAAAATTATCACATGGGGCATTAATAATATCAAAGCAAAAAAAATCCATGATAAAATTGGCGAATTGATTGCTGTGGATAACCAACCCATTGCAATAGTTGAGAATATTGGATTTATTAATCTTTTGAAATCATTAGAGCCCCGATATCAAATACCTTCACGAAAATATTTCTCAGAAAATATTATTCCTACTATATATAATAAATGTTGTTAGCAAATCTGTGATTTAATCAATATTGAAAAATCACAGCTGAATTTGATCTCCTTGACATTAGATATATGGACCTGTTCTGCCAATAACAAAAGCTTTATAAGCCTCAATGAACATTGGCTTGATGAAAAATTTGTAAAAAAGTGTGTGGTTCTAAATGCTCGCCATTTTCCTGGAAGTCATACGGTACTGCCATTAGTGATTTATTAATCGAAATGCTACAATTCTGGGAATTAAACACTGAAAACCACATACACGTATTGCTGTGAGATGGTGCGCGTAATATGTTCAGTGGATAAAATATTGCCCATTTGAGAAACGAGTCCTGTTTTATTCATAGCATCCAATTGGTAATTCATGATAGCATATATTCTCAAAAATCTATTTCCGACATAATTGCAAAGTGTCGCAATATAGTAACCCATTTTTATCACTTGCAAGTAGTTAGTACTAAGTTGAAAGAAATAAAAACCAAACTTTCGCTTCCACAACACAAATTAGTACAAGACGTAGTCACTAGATGGAATTCGACGTATCATATGTTCAAGAGAATATTAGAACAAAAAGATGCCATCACACTATATTCCTCAGATCACAATATATCAAACTTGAATGCAGCAAATTTTAAATTAATTGAAAATATAGTTATCTTAATGGAGCAATTTTACATCGTTACAGTTGAAGCCAGTTCAGAGAAAGCTCTTATTTCGATGGTGACACCAAATGTAGTTGCCTTAGAGCGCTTTCTCTGTAAAAAACTACATGATGAAGGAACACAAACGATGAAAAAAGAAATGCTAAAATCTTTAAAGGCTCGATATGAAAATATGGAAAAGAATAATAGCTACGGTATTAGATCCCCGTTACAAACTAAATTTTTAAAACCCGATACACAAATTATTGCTAAAAATTGGATTATAGAAGAAATGAATAATATTTCTCCAATAAGTATTGATAAAAACAATGACAATAAACAGAGAGAACCTGCAGAACATGGAAAAAATAGTCATGATAAAAATGAAGATGTGTGGGCTTGCATAGATGAAATTTTATTTGAAAATAAATCCATTGAAGAAGAATCCTATACCGTAGGAAGTTCAACAGATAATATTCAACTTTTAAATTTTCTCAAACATCCTAACATTCCTCGTACCAAAAATCCGTTGGCTTGGTGGTCAAATAACGCAAATATTTATCCAACACTATCAAAATTGGCTAGACGATACCTGTCAGCGCTTCCTAGCAGCATACCCAGTGAAAGAATGTTCAGCGAGGCTGGTATTATTTACAAGGAGAGAAGAAATAAACTTCTTCCGCGCAACGCAGAGAAATTATTATTTCTGCATTATAATCTCTCATTATTGAGATTTAATATTTTATATTGTATTTTTTTAATAAAATGTTTAGTTAAAATAAATCTTGTGTAATTTGTTTTCATTCATTTATTATGTTATCTTCTTTTCAAATTTCAAATAAGGAACCCAATACCCAGCACCAGATCCGGCAATATTTGCCGGATCCGGGTAATTGCAGGTACTAAAAATATTGCCGGGTATGCCGGGTATCGGGTAATTTCCGGGTACCCGGTACATCACTACTTGATAGCTTATCAAAGATAACGGAATTGTCTGGAGAAGGCGGCTTAACAAAAAAGGGAAAAGGAAAAATATCTCGACATCTGTCAGAGATAAGGCTGACGTAGCGGGGAACACAGAGGAAAATGAAAAACAAAATCTGTCTGTAGCTCCACAAATAAAATAAACTATATAAAGGGAAACTGGTGGACACAAATTCAGACAAATTTGGGAGACGAAATAGAAACAAAAATTTAGACGATAAGTTACACAGAGTCGGACGAAACGTTATTGGAAAAACGATTTGTAAAGAATTGTAAAGAAAATAATTGTGAAGAATAATTGTTAGAGAAAATTTGAAGAGAAGAATTAGTTGAAAAATAAAACGAAAAGAAGTTACTTGAGTATTTGAATAAAGTTGTGAAGAAGGTCAAAGAAAACAACCAGCTCAAAATCCCAGTTGATAAACCAATCAGTAATTAGTGATTTTTCTATAAATGTGTTATACACAAGTGCTATTCCTCACTGATTGTTGTCATAAGCATTGTATAGTCACCAAGCAGAGTGTTGAATTGATTGTCGGTGTAAAGTGAAAGTTATTTGTGATTACCAATAAAGATTTCTGTTGTCAAGTGTTATTTGTGGATCAGTCAAAGACACGCTTGAAGTCAGAGTAAGAATTTTAATTTTATCACCAACCCCTTAACTCAACAATTTTAAAAACTTTACAATTCTTGGGAAACTAGCCATAGTCTTTGCTCTGGTGTAGATTTTAACCAGTTTTATCTAAAAATATTAAATTATCATCTGGAACAAAACTTATCAATCTTCTATATGCATGTCAAAGACTTATATTTTTTTCTGGATTTCGATCTTTAGGCACCCGTTGTCTTTAAGTCCTGCATACTTTGCGATTTTCTAATCTCAAGTTTTCTCAGTTCAATTTGAATTTCATTTTGGGGAAAAGAAGAATTTTTCAATAAAAGTTCGGATATTTTCATTTTTGCTATGATTTCACTTTTAAAAGGTCTACCTTTTTTCTTCGATAAAATATTTTCATTTGTCATACCTTCTGAAATTTTATCGACAATATTGTATGCTGTTTTTAAGGATATATCAACATGTTCGGCGATATGTTTAATAGAAAATTCTTTTTCTAATCATTTTCTAATCCTTTTCAATATATCAACCGATATTTGTTGTCAAGGTTTTCTGGCTTTTCAAATTCTTCTGCGTTCATGTTTTTGTCCATAAAATATAGGTATCTTTAATAGATTATGAATTTTTAAAAGAATAAATTTAGGATAAATTGATGTTTAATTTAACTTAGTACTTTATTGAAAATCTTTTAACTATCATTAATGTTTGATAATTTTATTTTGAATAATGTATATTTAAATGGTATTTTTTTATTCAAATTTTGTATATATTAATGAATAATTTTGTATATATTTATGAATAAACCTGTATTTTATTTATAATATAGAAATTATAATTATAAATAATATATCTACTGTTTGCACATGTGGCTATTTTATCAAAATCAGTTTGACATGCAACATATTGATATCTCCATTTTATCAAATTACATTTTTTCGTAGTAATCTTTAACCCTTTCGCGGACACTACGAATTGCTTAAATTGGGACACGTCGGCATATGCCGACACATAAAAAATATCGTACATAAATACGTCGGACATATCCGTCGGCGATTGCATTGGTTTTATATGTAGGAGCATATTTTGAGTTAGTGACCCAATTAGATTTTTTGTACTCTTATGTTTAGCTATAATCCGAATTTAAATATCTGCATTAAAACCCAAATAATTACTTGTGCCCCTTTGCGAACATTTTCTAAATCAAAACACGGTTTTTGCAAAATGGATACCCAAAGGAGTTCGTAGAAAAATACTTTTTGAGTGAATATAACTCCAATTGGCATAATACACAAAAGGAAAAGGTCAATAAGCCAGTAATATACCTACGCTTTCCTATTTTAAACAATAGGACATTATTACATAAGACATTTTTACCACCACTTCACCTTTGAAATCAGAGCTTCATAAGTCTCAAAAATCTCTAACATTAGACCTATTTCATCGAGATTGTATATGCCAACCAAATGTTTTTGCTTCTCAAAAAACATTGGGTATAAAATCACTTGCACAAGATGCGATGCATCGTACATAGGCGAAACACATAGAACGTTCCAAACAAGACTCAACGAACACATCAAAAACAAAACCAGCAATTATCACGAACACTTGTAAAAAGTGCACAAATCAGCATCACTCATACACTAAACAAAATCCAAAATATTACAAGATGCGTTCAAAAATACATTAGAAAGAGGACAGGGTATTTGTTGTTGTTGTTTTTATTATACCACTGTCCTCAACAGTATTTTTTGATTGTATCATTTTTTAACCTTTTTTTGTGTATCGAATTAATTCTAATATATAAGTCAGCCAGACTCATATATCAAACTCAATTCAATACCTGTAATGCGCTCTTATCACTTCAAACGCATTACCGAAAGACCAAAAGATTCGAAACACGGAAAGTTTTGAAGGAGTTTCGAAAGATGTCCGAAAAAATTCAAACAATTCAGGGATCGATCCAAGGTGTGCTAAAATGACTTGTGGCGATGCTTCTCGGTTCGCCACCACAATCTTTAAAATATATTATTTTTCATATTTATTTTTTAATTAACTTAAAAAATACACACACTAATCCACGCAATAATATATTATTTTATAATATATAAAATAATTGTTATATTAAAAATAGAAAAATTGAAATTAGTTTATAAAAAAAATAATTTTACTTCGGATTTGAACCGTGTCTATGATTGATGTTTGTTGAATAAATTCCCACTAAGCCATCTAGGTTTTCGATTTTTCTCATTTTATTACGCTTTAAATATTTATTATTTTTGAAATTTACAGATTGTATAGTTTTATAGAGTAGTGAGGGGACTAGTCCTTCCAACTTAAATTCCAGATACCCTCTTGCTCAAACATCTCTCAACTGAACGTTAGTGAGTGTTGGATGGGCTTCTAAGGTCTCAGGTGTCGGGTGTTTGAGCTGGAAGAACTAATTTCCTCACTACTCTTTGTTACTAAAAATATACTATTGTCTCCGATGTCACAAATCGAAATGAAAACATTCAACAGAAAAGACTTGCAATAAATAATTTCACAATATTGAATTTACAAGCTTGTACTAGAATTCTAACTAGTAAATTAACAAGTTTGAAAATGAAAACTCTAGCATATACAACAAATTTTTATGCACAAGAAATAAGTAACATATATGTAAAAAGACCAACTTTAAAAATAATAAATGACTCAATTTAATTAAATTTAAATTTTTCTATACATATAGCAATAAAATCGTAAATGAGTCAAATTCACTCGCCCTGGCAATCTAGTGTTAAATAAGTTAAAAATCAAAACATTTTAATATTTTATATCATTTATAAATTTTGGTTAATGAAAAATTTATTTTTAAAGAAAAATTATTCAATATGTGTTGAGGATAACTAAATAATAAAATTAAGTAATTGATAAAGTGAGCAAAATAAGAGGGAGAAAAAGTATAAAATAAAAATTATGTGACTCCAGAATTCTGAAAAGTAGGAGCAATGGGTAGAAATGAAAAGGAAATGGCAAAAAACCAATAAAATCAAACAATGAAATACGGTTGGGTCGTTCTTATTTAACAAGTACAAATCGAAGAAGGAATAACAAACAACAAAGTCGAAATTAAAATTCCATATTTCAAGCTCTTGTCCGAAATAACACATGGTTACCGGGAAGTCGAAAAATAATGTCTCTTAAAAATTGTATATCTCAACAGATGTAAGAGATGAAAAAGGAATTACGAATTATCAAAGGAAATGCGCTAGAAGTTTAAATAATTATCTGTAAGTACCATTGAATGAAAAACTATAAAAGAGACATAACTTCGATTAAACACGATAATTTTAAAGAAAAAGACGGACGAGAAAACAGAATTAAAACGAAATGCAAATACCAAGGCAAAGTGAATTACTCAATTATTTGAGAATACATTGTCAGATAGGAAAAGCAATTTATAACAAAGAATTATGGTTATTAATCACGAGTATCGAGTAAAGTTAAATCTAGTAAAGAAACTAACCGAATATAATGTTTGTCGAAACCAGAAGCAGTATATAAGATGTTGTGACTTCCCGAATGGTTATAATAGGCACGCAATAGCAACTGTTGTAATATTGAATTATTTTTTTCGTTGTAAATTGGCAAATAATTGGATTGATCAATAATAGATTTTATTGTCGGGAATTCATTATTATTGTCAACTAAGGCACACATTGGAGTCAGATCAATAATTTTTAATTTCATATTTTGTCGACAACCCCAACAAAACTATAAAGCATAATATGTATTTTTTAATGCTGCCCACTAGCAATTTCTTTATGAGAACTAATTTTTAAAATTCTAGATCTCCAATTCATCACTGTCAGCATATTCAGTGAAATTGGACTAGTTTTAGTCATTGCAATAGTAATCATTCACACAAATATACACATGACTGCTGTCAACGTTCCCTCTAATTTTTAAAATTGGTGTGTGTGCTAACTGCAATGTGGGCAAGTATATTAAATTAAAAAAAAATTGGGCAAAATTTCAAAAAAAAATTTTTTTTATCATTTTATTTTTGTAATATGTATATAATAAAAAAATTTTACACGTTGCATTATATTACATTCAAGCAAGTATTACTAATTTAATAAAAAGTTATAAATAGAAAACAAAAACAATATACCTATATTATATTCAAAAGGTAAAATAACTATTAAAAATAAAAAAATATAAAATCAAAATTTAATGTTTTTCATGTCTGTCCTTATTAACAACCCAATGTTCATAAATACAGCCTGCTGTGGGTATAACATGTTTGTGTACCCGTGGAGATGACTCGAATCTAGCAGTTACTTACGTCACTGAGTTTCTTGAGTGAAATATACTGTGTTTTTCAGTTTAATTCAAATCACTAGCAACTGAAAATTTTTACGCATAGGGTTTAGTGTAAATAAAATTTAAACAAATAACAAAATGTCCGATAATATTATCAATTTATTAATCATCACCCGATTTCATCGTAGAACTTGCATCATTTCTTTATTTTCAGTCGATGCTGAAATAAATTTGATTTAACTTGAATAATAATTCATAAAATAATTGAAAAAAAATATTAAATGAAGCCTTCAAAATGAAGAATATAAAAAATGATGTGAAATTAAGAAAGATAAGAGATGAGCATCAGTATTTTTGTACAATTGTGAACTCTAAAATACTCTGTTTGATCTACAGGGACAATATCGCAGTATCCAAGGAATATAACCTCAAGTGGCTTTATGAGATGCACAGGGAAACATATGACAAATATACAAGAGCAATTTAAGATGAAAAAATTAATTCACTCAAGTCACAGCTAAGCAAACAATAATCACTTTTTGTTACACCTAACTGCGAAATATAACATCTATAATCTAAAAAAAAATCAATAAATATATATTATAGGAACACACAAACTTACCTGTGTGTAGAAATTTAATGCTGCGAAATTTAACATATTTATTATAGGAATCTAAAAAGTGAGAGAAAATAATTAAGCATACAAGCACAGCACACATAATGAAAAATACATACAAAATTAAGTAAAGTGTTTTTCATGCGAAATATACATTGATTAACATATAATTAACATATCAATATTTTCAAATTATTTAAAAAGTTATGTACAAAAAAACTTTTGAATCAGATTCTGACTGCTCTACCTTGAGCTTTAGGGAAAAAGAAGTAAATACATCGTAAGATTTAATTATAAAATAATTTAGAATATAAAATTTCTTTAGATTTACAGATATTGAAGAAGATTCTTCGACATTTTGAATTTGCAGGAAAAAAATCGCAAATCGTAAATTTTAATAAATTATTTTAACAAATTAATATTTTCATAGAATTACAGAAATAGACAAAATTCGAAAGAAGATTACAAAAACTTAAAAAATATTTTATCCATTCTTTACTAAATGTCTTTAAAAAATAAATGTTTGGTGATTACTTTATTTATTTATAATTATAAAAATATCTAACTTACATTTTTACGAAATAAATCCAAATAAAATACCATAAAATTCCTAAAAAAGCAACTGAAATTTAATTATCAATGTTATATATCAAGGGTGGGCACGCATGAGTTAAATGAGAGACATTTTCCGGAAATTTATTTTTTAAAGAGCCACCATAGTGAACTACATATTTTTTTTTATTTCATTAATTTGATTAAAAAAGACTTAAACGCTATTAAAAACAATTATTTCAAAATTTAAGTAACAAACATAAAATATAATAAAAATCCATTAATAAAAAGTAATAAAATTTCTTGAATTAACGAAGACTTTTGGTCAAATCTTTGAAATTTGGTGTATACTTTGTTAAAGCTGTTCGCAGCAATTCTGTAAGATGCTGATTGGTCAACTGTGAACGATATTTCGACTTCACGAACTTCATTGTGGAGTACAAAGATTCACAACAATATGTTGTACCAAAAATTGAAATTAGACGGCAAGCAGCTTGTTTTAAGTGTGGATATTTTGCCTCTGGTACGAGTTTCCAAAATTCAATTATAGAAGTAACTTTATGGTGCATTTGCAAAGCCTGGTCCTCTTTCATATCTAATAACTCCAATTCCCCAACCGCTTTTTTAACAAGTATTACTTCAGAAATTGGAAATCCATCTTCAATAATATCACAAATAAATGGGTTCACAAAAAATGCAAATGTAGATTTAAAACTTTTCAAATCTTCAAACCTACATTTGAAATCCGCTTGCAATTCTTCCAATTTTTCACTGTATTCGTTTACTTTTTCTTCTGTGATATCAATTTTATTAGCTTTTATTCGTGGAAAATGATTAAATATTTTCGACCTAAGATCGTTCACAAAAAGCCGAAGTTTAGCTTCAAAACTAAATAACGTTTGTGACAAATCAATAATTATCTTTTCTTTTCCTTGTAAAGCCAAATTTAATATTTGCAAATGTTCCATAATGTCTGTAAGGAACATTAAGTCAGAAAGCCAAGTTTCATTTTCTAATTCTGGGTATGCTATTCCTTTTTCTTTGGTAAATATTATGATAGGATTTAGGAGTTCCACAAAACGGTCCAAAACATTGTAAGTTGACAGCCATCTAACAATACACCATAAGGAGACATCACTGGGCAATTCATCTGTTTCATCATTTAATCTTAATTCTTCTAAAAAGTTTTTAAATTGACGATGTGTTTTGGCATTTGTTCTAATTAAATTCACAATCTTCAAAACAATCTTCCACACATTTTCGTATTTAAAGTACTTCGCTATGAGATGCTCGCGATGAATTATGCATTGAAGAGATAAGAAATGAGGAATATTTGGATCTCTGTTTAAAAGACCAATGAGACCTTGATTTTTCCCCATCATTGCAGGCGCTCCGTCTGTCGCAACACTTACAAGTTTATCACGCGCCAATTCAAACTTGTCCATCACTACATCAAGCGCAGTTTTGACATCGATACCGCGAGTTGTTTCTTTAAGAGCTACTAGGTCTAAAATTTCTTCCTTTACTTTTACGTCAGAAGATACAAAGCGGACAAAAACGGCTAATTGTGGAACATCCTGAATGTCAGTAGACTCGTCGAGAGCTAAACTGAATGCTGTACAATTTTTTAAATCACACATCAAATTATTTTCAACATTTTCGCTAATTTGGCCAATTCGACGCGCAGTTGTACGACGTGACATAGGAATACGTGAGATCAATTTATGTAGTTTTGAGTTATCCGGATCCAAAACTTTAATCACTTCTTCCAAGTTTCTCTTAATAAATTCACCTTCTCCATATGTACGTTTAGCACGAGCTATATTCCAAGCTATCAAAAAACTAGCTTCGTTGGCACTGTCATCTTCTCGACTAAAAGAAGACATTAGTCCTTGTTGGTTTTGAAGCCCTGATTGCAATGACTTAAGTTTTTCTGTTCGCAATTTTGAATTGAGTGGATATTGAATTGATAAGTGTGGATGACTTACTTCATAGTGTCAACGTAAATTGGTTACTTTGTAGTTGGAAATTGTAACTTTACAAATAAGACACAACGATTTACCATTATTGTCAATAAAAAAAAACTTTTCTGTCCATTCTTCTTGAAAAGTTCTATTTTCTTGTTTGTATTTTCGTTTTTTGATGTTTTCTGAGGTCATTGTAATAATAAATTTGAATAACTTATATTACTGAAATTTAAACAAAATAATAAAAAGACATAAATTTAATTTTAATTAATTTAAAATTTTAAAATGCTTCATAAAAAATCTTCTTACCAAATTTTTCAAAAAACACGAATAGAAAACTATACTAAAATATACAAACGACCGCAATATTGTACAAACAAAAATACTAACTAATCAAAATTCACTAAATTTCACTAAATTTATTTTCATTGCTTCTCTCTCGTTGTTATAACAAAGCGCCGCCTACTACAAAATAATTTTAAAAAGCAGTAAAATGTGAAAAACAATGTTTCGTTAATTTTTAACATTTATGAAAATACAATTGCAACAAAAAATTTTTTTTTAAAAATTCAGTTGAAAAAATTTCAAAATAAAAAAATCGAATTCAATTTTCAAATTCAATTATCAAAAATTCAATTATCAATGAGCCGCAGTTTACTCAACGAAGAGCCGCATGCGGCTCTAAGAGCCGCATTTGCCCACCGTTGTTATATATTATCAATATTATAAATGCTGACTAACAGTAATATTTAAGAACTTGAATAATGATCTCATAATTATATAAAATCAAAATTCAAGTCCTAAAAATTACTTCAATACAAAAACTTACCTTAAAACGATTTTTGAAAAATTGAAAAAATGAAATTAAGTTAACATTGTCATATAATTGGTGACTCACCTCAGCTGGTGTGCACACCAACGTATATTATAGACAATGTTAACTTTCGCGGTTAGGTGTAATTTGAGTAATGACAATTGTTTCAAATGTGAAAGCCAGCTATGCTTTGTTTGAAATGATAGCAGGAAAGAATAAAACCTACTCCGAAGGCGATCTTATTAAAAACTGCTTGATTACGGCTGTTGAATTTGTATGTCCTGACTATTAGAAGCTGCTAAAACATCTTCTAAATTGTTTTTTAAATCCGGTTTAAAAGTTAAAGACATAATTCCAAATATTTATTTAATGAAATATTGTATAATTTCCAAACAAATTTTCCGCGTTGAATAAAATTTTTTCAAAACCATTTATCAAAATATTTCAATATTTAAAACATATTTATTTAAAATTTTTCATTAATAAAACGTCCTTCTTTAAAAAGCTATTTTAATTTTTAATTTAAAAATTTCAACTTAAAAATCCAATTTATAAATTATTTAAAGTTATTTTAATAGTCAATTATTTACAATTTAAAATTATTTTGATAAACCATTGAAATATTTAACTCTCAGCTGAAAACAACTCACACTGACTAAGTAAAGTACTTGAAGAAGATAAGATTAACAAGTAATTCAGTGGCAGTCGATGACATAGCACAAAATCCGAGAGAGCAGTTAAAAAAGAAGTCCGTTATTTTTGAGTATTTCTCGTTAGCCATTGATGAATGCACAGATGTCGTATATACTGCACAGCTTGCAGATTTTATACTTGGTTGTGTATAGTACCAAAGACGAAGAGGATATAATGGAAAAAAAAGAGAAAGTTATGATGCAATATAATCTTTTTTTGATATTGTATTTATTAAAAAACTTGACTATGAATCAGTAAAGATATCGATGTATTTTTTTATATATTTACTGATAGTGAAGCTATTTAATAAATACAATGTCAATTGAAAAGAAATCAGTGGTGAAAATTGAAATAAGTTCTTATAATAATTTTGATAACCCAATTTCCAATGATATTTTCACTTAATTAGTATAGAAATTAAAATCATGAAGCGAATTTACATATGTAAATCTTCTTTTATTGTGAATGCATAGCAATAAGAATAGAAATTTCAAATTGTGCCTTTGCTGCCAATGTTCTCGGTTGCAACTTGTCTGCACAATCAAGTGTGATTTTTGATTCAATTTTGCCTATATTGAATTTCTGTACTTATTATGCAAATTTGGGAATCAAATTCGTGCTGGATACAAATTAGGGCAGCTTATGATTTTTTTAATTATAAACATATAAAAAACAAACTATTTTTATGACAAACATCGCCTTTCCATTTTGTCTTTGAATTATTATCCATCAAGCCATTTTTCTATTATTTTGAAATTGAGTTCTATAAAAATATATTTTCTCGTAAAAATATTTCAGCTCTACATTATTAGAATTTGGTTATCCTAATATAAGTGGTCTATGTTTAAGAATTTATTAAGGATGCTGTTCACTGTGTTGTCGGTTAAGTTTATGACTTTTTTCTCTAATATAAAGTGGTCTGTTTCATAATATATGAAAAATTGTTATATATTGTTACATATATAATTATAAGAACTTTTTCAATTTTCACCAATGATTTCTTTTCAAATGACATTGTATTTATTATAAGAAACCGCTAATCAAACATTCGTTTCACGATATATTTCGAAAGTTTTAATGTCATCATCAGGTAGAATATAATAACTATATAAATTAAGGATTTTTAAATAAATTTATTAATTGTGTTAATCATTAATCATATAAAAAAAATTTCATTCTTTAAAAATTATAATTAAATTTTAAATTTTAACATATTAAAATTTAATTTAATAATTTATTAATTATTTAACTTAACAACAACAATCCATACATACAAAATACAATCAATTATTTAAAAACGTTTAAAACACAAGTATTCATTGCATTCTGCACATTAATTTTCTGATTTAATGACTTTATCAATAATGCCTCACAAATTACACGTTTCCAATAATTATGGAAATTTTTTAATAAAATTTTAAAATCAGACATACCTAATTTATTCTTACATGCCTTATTGTACTCACTAATATTGGTCAATGTCTTCGGTCTATAATGCTCTCGAGTCGAATACAGAGATTACGGGAAGTCTCTCCAATGTTTATGGCATTACACCCATTACATGTAAACTGATAAACGAGATCAAAACACAATTCAACCGGAGTTTTAGACTTATTAATAAACATATTGCTTACTCTACATGAATTTTACACAATCCTATAGTTTAAATTCTCTAATTGTTTTCTTATCATCCCTTTATAATTCTTAAAACCTTCTGAGTACGGCAATACCAAATTAATTTAGGCTCATCATCCTTACCCACACTATTTAATTTATTTAACTCATCAAACTCACACACCTCAACAAAATCACACACAGATTTTCTCAAACATGAATCATTAGGATTTTTAATAAATTTATTAATAGTCTATTTTACCATAATTAGTAAAAAGGGTTTTGAATAACCATTCTTCATTAACAATTCAAACAATTTGTCAACACCTTTTACTGAATTTAGAAGACAAAGTAGAAGACAGAGACCATGAACTATAAATCAATCCCTTCACCGTATTTCTTTTATACTTGAATTCACAAAAACTTTCGGATAACGTATAGAGACCAGTATTAGTTGATTTTCTGTAAATCTCTGTCTCGTAGTGTTTCTTTTTGCTTGTATTAACAGATCCAAGAAACCAAGTAATGATTTTTTCTCCGTTTCACATGCGAATACAATGTTTTATGTAGACTTATCTTATTGTGAGGTGTTTTCAGCTGAGAATTAAATATTTCAATGATTTATTAAAATAATTTTAAATGATAAATAATTGACTATTTAAAATAACTTTAAAAAAATTTTTAAATTGAATTTTTTCAATTGAAAATTTAAAATTTTTAAATTAAAAAAGCTTTGTTAGTAAATCATTTTTAAATAAATATATTTTAAATATCAAAATTTTAATAAATGGTTTTTAAAATATATTATTCAACGCTGAAAAATTGTTTGGAAATTATACAATATTTCATTAAATAAATACTTGGAATTATGACGTTAACTTTTGAACGGGATTTAAAAAATAATTTAGAAGATGTGTTAGCAGCTTCTATTACATAAAATGCAAAAACGGCTCAAATTGTTTATGATTTTCAAATATAAGAAAAATATCATCCACGTATGGTTTATAAAGGTTGGGTTTCATAAATTGGAAAAATGCAATTTTATTTTCTAAGCTTACTAAAAAATTCAAAACATCGTTGATGCTAAAGCAGAACCGATAGCAACTCCATCTATTTGTTGATACCATTCATTTTTGAAAGGAAAATTGATTTTTGAAGTAGCAAATTCAAGAGGTTCACGAAATGTCCTTCCATCAAAAATATGATGTTTAGAGATGTTTTCATTCCATAAATAGCAATATAAATCAATAGTTTCGACCACTGGTACATTAGTAAACAGACTACAAACATCAAATGAAACCATAATTTCATCCACACTTTGCAGCAAACAAATTCAAAATTATCTTTATACTCAAATTCTAATTGTATTAATGATTTTAATAATCCATTCAAAAATTTGGCTATTTTATACTGGGAAGTACCAACCATAGATAAAACAGGTCTCATAGGCACACCATCTTTATGAATTTTTGGAAGCCCATACATTTTTTTCTGGTTGTGACTACATTGGGCGAATAGGTTTAAACACCTTTTCATCCATTTGCTTATTTTTAATTAATTTATTCAGTATCTCTTTTAACAAATTCTCGTCCTTAAGATGAGGCAATATTAAATTCTTCCGAGAAATCTCTACTTTCACGAACTGAAGTACATTCAAAACATCATTAAGCTTATTCACATATACATCATGGTCAAGAAATACCAATTCATTTCCTTTGTCAAACTTGCATATATTGATGTCTTTCTTAGCTAAATTTTTTAATACAGAAAAATCTTTAATAATCTGCTTTTTATTTTTTATCAATATACTCCATCATACTCGAACTCAACACACTTTTCAAATAATTAGTATTAATATCCTTTATCGATTGAAGCATATATAAAAATATAAACTTTCAATCTTACCACATAATTTTTCTTCATCAATTCTTTTCTTAATGGAATGATTGGGACCAAATTTCAAAATACGATTCTCCTCTTCAGACAAAACAACTTTACTCATGTTTATTAATGTATTCTCTACACTAAATATAGACATTCCAAATAATTTTCTCTAATTTTTTAATTTATTAATATGAGTATTATCTTTTGATTTTAACTGAGAAATTGAATATTTAATACACCATGGTTCAAATGCTCCTTATTGAACTCCTGACATTCAAATTGATCAGCAAGATTCGTATACAATCTTACCAGGATTTGAAATCCTTTAACAAATTCTAATAAATGACCGATCTGAATTTTATGAAATATGGTCAATCTTAAAGAATTAGCTTTATTTATTAAATTTGTTGAATATTTTAAACATACATATATAATTGAAAAAGGCCGAAAATTCGTGAGTATCAACAAACATCGATATATTACTGATTTATAGTCTTCAAACTCTTTTTTAATTATATATATATATATATATATATATAAAATTAATTTCTAGTGATTGTTGGGAGGAAAGAATATGTAGTAGGAGAAAACTTTATCATCAGCCATCCACAAAGAGAAAGGCAATGAAAGTCTTGGAAATTAAAGAAAATTAATAAAATGAGGAAACAAAATAGAGTCATTATTAATTAATAGTACATGAAGTAAATGAAAATAAAAAATCGAACCCAAAAAGTGATTATAAATTGTAATAAAAAATATATTCTTTTCACCTTTTATTTCAAAATTAATTCGTAAATGTGGATAACTAGATTATTACAAAATTTTCTTCTCAATTTTTTAAAGTTTTAAAACTTATAAACAAAAATGTCAAAAAATAATAATTATTTTTGCATATATTTAAAATTTTAATTTATATATTAAACTAATTTTTTTTTACGATTTTTTTTAAATTTTGTTTTGTTTATAATTTTTCAATTTTTTTTTCAATTTTATCAAATTTATGGCTTTTATAAAATTTACGGCGCCCCCTGTGCTTAGTACAGTTAGTACAATGGAAGAGACGGCGCTGACACCAACCTATGTTATAGATGCGTTTATTCATTGCAAACTTTGTTTATCAATTACATGCAAGTTATATGGAAATTCACAAATAATGGTTTGATGTGTGTCTAAGGTTTCTGTATTAAATCTTGTAAAATAAAATCTCGCAACTTCCGAAACATATATTTGAATAAAATTTGTTTTACAATTAATTAATAATTTTTTAAACAATTTGTATGCAATAAAAACTCCGATTGGCTTTTTTTCAATTTTCGATTAGTCTATATAGTGCCAACCATCTATTTGGTTTATGATTTCAACTAAACAAATCTGCAATTTTGACATATTTTCTCTTAATCTCATTGATAATTTCTATTATCCCTATTTTATTATCCTGGCACCCGATTCTTTTTATCATAATGACATTATAAAGGTTTATGATGAACCTTTTTTTGAATTTCTCGTTTGTTACTATCGCTATTAAAATTACATTTTTGTAATTAATTAATTATGATCTTATTTTTGAACTTTTCACGCATCCATGAAGCTTTTGTTACTTCTCAAAATTGATTCCTATATAATTTGGTTGTGAAAAAATTAAAAATTAATGAAATTTTATATATTATAAATAAACATATTTTGAGGGATTAAGTGAAGACCGGGCAGAATTTACTTTGAAGCAAGATAATTAGTTGTTTAGAGACCTTTGGAAAGGAATCCTAAAAGCAATGTTATAATGATTTTGATGTGAATGAATTTAAATCCAAAAAATCATATATTTTTTAAACTTTTTTATTTTTTTTGTCACATATGTATTTATATTTATAATGTATAACGAGGTGTGTATTTTTTAAATTTTTTAAAATTAAACTTTTTCAGGGGACCCAAAAAATTTTGTGCTTAGATACCTAAATCCGATCATGAATGGAAAATGTGACCACGGATGAAGTCAGTGGATGTCAAAAAACTTGTATAAAATGAAAGGTCGTTATTATGTCAAAACACTAAAATCAAATAAATTAATTTAATTTAATTTAACAATATAATTCTTATTGATCTTAAAATTAAAATAAATATTGAACTTTACAATTTTTATTAAGTTATTAAATTTTTAAGACAACTCTTGAAACCGATAACAAAGAGGAATCAAAGCTTATAATTTAAAGAAAATTTATAGTATAAAAGAATTGCTAATTTTATTTATGTTTGTCATAAACGGTCAAAGAAAAATGAGGGGAACTTGTATAAGAGAAAGGAAAGAATCCTAAAGTCACTGTACGTGGAGAAAGCTTTGATTGATAATGTAATAATATTAAAGAATTAATATTATTATTCTTGTTTTAATTTGTGATAAAAACAAGAAAATATAATTTTGAATTTGGTCATTTCCTGAATTGTAACAATGGCGTCACGAGCAGAATTTCCGGTATTAGATCTCACAAATGCAGATCAATGTCAAACATGGATGATGACATTCAGTGCAATGACTCGAATTAACAAATGGGTTGATTCGGATAAACAGAATGTAATAACAGACAATTTCATTGCCGTATGCGGGTTCGAGGCCCTTGGCAAAGTCATATCAATGCTGTCCCCGAGAAATATTCAAACAGTCAAATACGAAGAAATCGAAAGAACTATAAAATCGTTCTTACAACCAAAGACAAGACTAGTGATAGCAGAAAGAAATAAATTTTTCTCATTAATCAGCGATTTCATTCTCAGACTAAGAAAGGGAGCCGAATTCTGTCAATTCTCAAAACTTAAGGAATCAACAGATCCGACAGAAGACATGATTACAATGTCACTAATTGCAGGATTACATGACAGTGAATCTAAAAAGCGTTTGTTGGAAAAGATAGGCCATTCGGAACCAAGCGTCGACGACATCAAAGAGTTCGTTCAAAACATGGAGCAATTGAAAAGCTTCATCCACAAGAACGTAACCCCTGCAGAATCAGAAGAAGACAACAAGGAGCTACACTATATCAGAAGAGAGCAGAAATCAATAACAAAATGCAAGTTTTGTGGGTCAGACCACGCCCGAGGAAAATGTCCAGCTTTCGGGAAAAATTGCCTAAACTGTTCAAAACCGAATCACTTCGCAATTGTATGCCTATCTGTGCAGAACAAACAAAATAAGCAAGTGAATTCCGTTATAGAAAGCTCTACAGAATTGGACATAGGATCCATATGTGCAGTAAATTCATGTCACAAAGAATTGATAAGCTGCTTAATAAACTCAAACAAAATTCAGATGCAAATCGATACGGGAGCAGATGTTTCTATAATCTCGTCGAAACTTTGGAAAGACTTGGGTGAACCGAAGCTAAAACATCATAATATGAAACTCACAGCCTACGACGGTCACATTATGAAATGCCTAGGTTACTTCACAGCAGAAGTAGAAACGGAAAAAAGAATTCATGCTATCAAGTTAACAGTTATTGAATCAGAGAAATCATATGGATTGTTGGGACAAGATATTATTGAAGATACTAGATATTATTGACCATCAATTCAGCAACAGCAAAGAATAAATCGAGCAACTTCCTTCCAAGTATACGAGGTGTACAGGCAAAAATGGAACTCTTAAAAGATGCTAATAATTTCTTTTGCAGAGCAAGACCAGTACCGTTAGCATTAGAGAGCAGAGTCAACGCTGAGCTCCTCCGCCTAGAAGAAATGGGTATAATCTCCCCTTGTCGCGATCCAGTTGCCAATTGTTCACCAGTTGTATGGATCAAGAAAGACAATTGGGAATTGCGCATGTGCGTTGATTTCAAGGTCCACGTAAACCGTAAGATTAAAACTGAAACGTATCCTCTGCCAAATATTGAGACTATTTTTGCCCGTATGAAGAATGCAAAAAGATTCGCAAAGATAGATCTGAAATCGGCATATTGGCAAATTGAACTAGACAATAATGCAAGGCAACTTTCCATCATAAATACCTCGAAAAGTCTATTCTACGTCAACCGCCTACAAATGGGTATGAAGAACTCATCTTCTATATTCCAGAGAACAATGGAAGACATACTAGCCGATATAAAAGGCATTTTAATTTATCAAGACGATATATTAGTCTTTGGAGAGAATGACGAGGCTCTAAAAAAACGATTAGAGGCGGTAAAGCAAAGATTAAAAGAAAAAAAGATTACAATAAACAAGGAGAAATCAATCGAATATGTCGACGAAATAACGTTCCTCGGATTCAGTATTTCAAGCCGAGGCATCCAACCGGACCAAAAGCTGGTCAATAAAATACAAGATATATCAGTGCCATCCAACAAAAAAGAAGTTGAAAGTTTTATAGGCTTAGTAAATTATTTCGGCCGGTTGATACCACAATTCTCGAATAAAATATCACCGATAAATAACCTCCGAAAAAAAGAAGCTCAATCCATATGGTCAAAGGAATGTCAAGAAAGTTTTGATAAGCTAAAAACGGAACTAAGTTCCCATCCCATAGTTAGATCGTATTGTCTAAAAAAAGAAGCAACATTAACCACAGATGCATCGAAAGAAGCCATAGGAGCAGACCTCACACAAGAAGGACATCCAGTCATATTCGTCTTGAGGACATTATCGGAAGCAGAAAAGAACTACTCTAATATAGAAAGAGAAGCATTAGCCATAGTCTGGTCAATTTCAAGATTAAGCCACTTTCTATTATGGCGAAAATTTACAGTACAAACTGACCACCGCCCGCTCATATATTTATTAGGAAGTAATCAAGCAATACCCGATCCTACTTCTCTGCGAATTACGAAATGGGCTTTAAATCTGATGCAATATGATTACATCATTACACATGTTCCAGGAAAAGAAATTACTCAAACGGATGCATTGACGAGATTACGATTTAGTAATCAAGCGGTCGATTTTAAGACATTGAGCTATGCTAGAATGCACAGTGTCGTCTTTCAAACAATTTTAAAACCCCAAGAAGTAAAAAGTGAGCTACAATTAGACACTCGTATACAAGGAATTATGAACAGGGTAAAACGTGGAAAATGGTCAAAATGCAGTCAGTATGAATCCTCATTTAAGGCGGTTTCAGCATCTCTCACAATCGAAAATGGAATGCTATATAAAGGATCTCGTCTATTCATACCAGAACGTTTAAGACGAAAGGCGATAGATTCGTTCCACAAGGAATCTCACAGTGGCATCCAATCATCCTGCAGGATGATTCAAAACGCAGCATGGTGGCCTGGTATAACGAGAGACATCGAACAATATGTGAAAAAATGTGAAATATGTTCTACATTACGCCCCCAGAAACAGAAGACAGTCCACGAGTGGCCAAACGCCACACCATTTGAAAGACTTCACATAGATTGGGCGTACTCCCGAGACGTCGGAAACATTTTAATAATCGTTGATTCAGGATCGGGGTGGATCGAAGCCTTTAGAACCAAAGAATGCACAACTGAAAACGTCATCAAATGCCTACGAACAGTATTCACCAGATTCGGAATACCAGAATGCATAGTATCCGACAACGCTCCTGAGTTTACATCAAAAGAATTTTTAGCATGGATTGAGAATCAAGGAGCTCGAAAGATAGAATCTCCGCCTTACTTTCCAATGGCAAATGGGAGGGCAGAGAGAGCTGTCCAGACAATAAAGAAGGGGATCAAATGTTGGAAGCTAAGCCAGTGTCATATGGAATTTGACGTCTTCCTCCAGAAGATGTTATTTTATCATCGCATCTCAGCAAACTATTATTGTAAATCTCCGGCGGAAATGGTTTTTGGAAGGCAGATTAGAAGACCAATAGTGAGCACATTCGACCAAGGCCAATCAGTCGGATACAAGCCGTCCTCCAATCATGAGTTAACAAATCAGCAATATCTTAT
>CAUHTR010001646.1:0-37699 GCA_959609185.1 Schmidtea polychroa | reverse complement strand
GATGCTGATCTGAGCTTCTCTTCAAATGTTTTTCCTTCTGCTTTTTCATATTCATCGTATAATGGTTTATCCAACAGTGTGGTAACCAGAATCATCTGCATCTTGACAGATGTTTTCGTAATATTAAAAAACTTTTGGCATTCTTTGATGAATTCTTCCAGGTCGTCGTCTCTGTGGAATTCTTTCTGGTAGCAACCTGCTAATCAATAGGTTTGTTTGGCGTGGTCGCCATGTTAGCCGCAACAACGTCGAATTCATTCTCAATCTCCATAATTAATAAATTAAACAAATAAAATTACTAAATTTTATTTTATTCACAAAACTGCGCTTTTTTGTAATATTCAAACAATCTGTTCGAGGCTTTTTTTATTATTTAATTTGATGCTGATTTCAATGCTGGTTTAATTTATTTTAATATTTAATATATTTAATTTATTTTTATATTTTAAACTTACTTTAATTTATTAATTTAAATATTTATATAAAAATTTATGTAATCTGATATATACAATTTAAATGTTTATTAGCAATATCCAGTTTTAACTTAAACGTGAATTCTACCCTTTCAATTATTATTATTATTATTATTATTATTATTATTATTATTATTATTCTTGAAACGTAATTGCTTATATATAAAAATGGTACTTACAAATTAATTTAGTATTTTAAAAATTAAAAGAGGAAATTGTTAAATTATATTAAATATTTAAAATCAATATTAGAATGATTTTATAATAAATATAGGGTTAGGATACCCTAGGGATGGTCACCTGGGGTTGCAACATAGCCTATGACCTGTCCCGAGTCAAATGAAGGCCACATGCAAATTTTCAGCACCCTAGGTCCAACGTTGGGGAATTCTATAGAAAACAAACAAACAAACTTTCATCTTTATATATTAGATTAATAAGTTAAAGGTCAGTAAAATTTTGCATATTTGGTTAGTATAATTTTACTTTTATAATGCATTTTATTTTAATTATAATTATAACTTTACAAGCAACGTTTATTAGTTATTTATTAGTTATTATTTTATATTAATATTATTATCAATATTTTGCATATTAATCAGAGCAAGATGATAAGAAAAAGATAATGAAAACCGAATTAGACAAATTAAATGAAATGATATTTTTGATTGATTTACTTCTAATATTGAGCGTGAGTTATATGAAGTTTTTCTAATGTTTTGTTTAATTGACTAGAAACTATGAAAATTCAAAATATGCCCTTTCTTTGGTTTGTCAACTAAGAGTGTAAGGGTAAAATTTCAAATGGTGATAAAAGTAGAAAAATTACAGAAGCATTATCCCTTTTTTGTTTCTTTACAATTCATATTTGATTAATTAAATAAAAATAATGATATATGGTTAAATCATATTGGATTTTGATTTTAATTACTGACCATTTATTTAAAATAATTGACCAACGATTTTGTCTACCTACATTTTAATAAATATACTTATCCTTTTTAAATAACAGCGTTATACTGATTATTCTTATTACTTACAATTTATCTTAAATACTGGTCAAAAATGTATAAAAAATACCTACGCATTAAATAGCAGCCAATATGAAAACACAAAATGTTCATGTAAAAAGAATAAATAACTCAAATATTCGATTGAAATTCAATTAAGTGTTTTAAATAAAAAATTAAAAGAATTACTTGTTTGATATTATCGCAAATAACCGAACTTTTGTCACAATCATTTTCTAAATTCGTTGAATATTTTATCCAAATATTAAATGTCCTAAATTTAAAATAAAAATTGAAAAATAATATAAATTATCTGATATTTATTATAATATTCAAGTTAATATTTATAAAATATCATTAATCAAAATATTAAAATTATAAATTTCTTGACGTATTTTGACGTATACAAAATTAAGCAAATTATCTAAGATCATTAACGATTTTTGATACCCCTAGGACTAAATTACAATGAATACATTATTAATTAGGCTATTTTTATTTATTATAATTGCATGACTGAACAAGAAATTACACTGAATGATGTTATTATGACCGCATATAATATCTATAATATCTATAATTTCAATCTATAATAATGCATTTAAACAATCATTTTAAATATTACTATATTGCAAATGTTAGATAAGATAAATTAATGTACTCAAGTTAAAATAATTTTATTGTTATTCAAAAATGAGCTATTTTAAGATGTTTTTGCGTTCTGAAAGACTACAAATTTTTATTATAATGATTTGGATTAAATAAATATAAAATAATTTATAAATTTAACGTTTTTAAAAAGTCTGATAAAGATTCACTGTCATTAATGGTTCTTGAAAACGATAAAATTCCAATGTCATTTCCAAATTGATGTTTGACAAAATGTGGCTCTTCTGTTGAATTCAAACAACGTTTTACAACACTTTTTGATTTTCCATGCCAATTTTTCATCCCAATCCTTAATAGAAAAGAAAGAAAATAAATTATAAAAAAATCTTATTAATTTTATACACATGATAGATGAAACTAAAATATGTTTAAAAAATTAAATTGAAAATTTCATTTTACTATAAACACATTTTTTATGATATTTCATTAATTTTCATTGTGACAAAAGATCAAAATGAAAATAAATGAAATATATTAAAAAGAAAACAGTCCAAAGATGGACAAAAAATATTAAACAAATATTTATTTATGTTGCATATTTGGAAAATAGAGGTAATATTAGACCTTTCTATGACATGTTTTTAAAGAATTCTTGTTATATTTGAAAATTCTATGTAGATAATAAAATCCTTTATTTTCTTCATTATTGGTTGACTATTTACAATTAATATTTCTTCATTTTTAAAAGATTATGAACAAATCTTTGGTGCAACCTTCATCAAGTGTTTTTTCTATCATTCAAAATGTATTTTATAAAATGCAAAAAAAATTTATTATTTTACGTGTTTATAAAAGCTTAAAAAAGAAGGGGTTGTAAGTAAATGTTATAATAATTATAATAAATTATAATAAAAAGTTATAATAAATTACAAGGAAAATATTCACAAGTTTGCTTTTTATAAATATCATACAAATTTAAGGACAGGTAGCGTTTAATTTCTTTAATAAAATGCATTAAATCCAACATTGTTTGCTCACAATTTCAACCATATTGTTCAATAAATTCATCAATCCGAATCGAGATTGGAGCTCTTCTAAGTCATAGAATGTAGTTTTATACTCAGATTCATTGACCATATTACTCTGATCTGGTTTCAGATAATAATTTATGTGACTTATCGATGCTATATCGAAAAGTTTGCGACTATTATCAATGTAATGTCATATTCTTGTTGTTGTCATTGTCATTATCATTTTAAATTTCCTTGACCATGCGTAAGATAATTAACATTATTCTATATTGAACGTTGGGAATCATTTCATAGAGCAATTATAGCTTTAGAATTTGCATTATTTTTAGTCTTTATCGTTGACCAACCAATTGACATAATTTCGTCTATTTGAACATTTTTATCCATAGAACAAGCAAAGCCCACGTAAGATATATTTTTGAAATTCACAATTTTAAACTTAATTTAAAACGAAAAGCTTATTCCAAAATAAAATTTACTAATATAAAGTTTAATCGATTTCTCCAATACAACCCGAAAAAACCAAAATCACACACCCAAAATCAAATAAAAACAAATGCATACACACACCAAACACACATTTATTTTAACGCAGATTTCATTACGCCTATACCATAAAGAGAGAAATGCTCCAATTCATTTCACAGCAGATACTAAATAAAACATCAATTGTCCAAGTTGATATAAATCTAAAATAGGTAACAATGTATAAGTTGTTGTCAACAAGACATGGTTAAATGTTTGAATATCGGGCATGATTGTCAGTAATACGTTTCTATTAGTCATCTTTACTCCAAATGATAAAAATCACAGGGAATCCTCAAATCTGGGAAATTAATTTAAAGTGAATATTTTAAGTTTTAATGATGCATAGTTTCAAAACAATCCAAAATATCTTATTAACTTTCTAATCCAGTTTGTTTTACATACCAATTGTTATAAACTTTTGTTCTTTATATCTTAACACTTTCTCATAATATTACAAACTCAATGATGATAAACTATCAAAAATGTTTTGAAAAATATTACAAGACACCTTGATAAAAATGTGCCTTAAACCTTTTTCCAGGACAGTAGATCTATCTATCAAGCTACCTCTCTATACTAAGTTATTTTTAAAATTTATTTTCGAAATTAGAAGTTATCACAAAAAGATTATATTTGAAATTTTAATACTTCTATTTCACTTAACTTGAATGAGTGAATTATTAAATGTTTTATCATTTTTCCTTTAATAAAATTTTAGATCACGGAATTTTCGGGAATTATCGATAACAAGAAAAGTAAAAATGCACAGTAAACTTTTGTTTTTTTGTTACACCTGAACTTTTCAATAGTGGAATGTTAAAAATAACAAACTACCTGTGGTATGACATAAAGTTTAGGTACTTTTAATTAGAAAAAATTATTATTATTATTATTATTATTATTATTATTATTATTATTATTATTATTATTATTATTATTATTATTATTATTATTATTATTATTATTATTATTATTATTATTATTATTATTATTATTATTATTATTAGATTGCCATAATTTCTTTGTAACAGCATATTGTAAAAGATATATAGTAAATAATTAAAAATCGTACGCATGTGTTGTGAATTTTATTGAAAAATGATAATTTTCCTGTTCTTTATAATGCAATATTTAACTGGTGTTTTAAAATTAAATATCTTCATTTTCCTTTCCTTAATTATATGTTTATTATTACCTAAATGTATGAATCTATGATATATTTTTTAAAAAGACAATTCCCCTTTTTTACAGATCATAAGATAAAAAGAACAGAATCTGCAAAAAAAATGATACTATATTGTAAATATGATAATTGTGATACTTTAATTGAGTTTATTACTATTTTTTGTTTAATACTCTATTACAATTCAAATTAAATAAACTAAATATATAAAGTTATAAAACAAGAAACTTTAAATTTAAAATTATTATAATTCAAAAAAATTCGGATAAATAATATATTTTTTATTTAATTAGATTGAAAAAGTATTTTTTTCAAAAATATATTGAAAATGATTATAGGACGTTTCATCGCCGGATGATTTACTTTTATGTATACATGTAAAATAATAAATAAATAATGGAGGTTTTTCTTTGCAATTTCTATTAATTTGTCTTTTTACTTTATTTTAACATAGTAATAGGTATAGTAAGATATATCCAAAGCAATTTAATATATTATGATGAACGGTTCTCTTTATGAATTATCTTGTGATGAACAGTCCTCTTGATGAATAGTCCACGACATACATAAATAATGAATAAAACATACATAAATAATGAATAAATAATGTGAAAACATCACCGAAAACCTTTCTTAATTAAATGAAAGATTTATTTTTAAATGCAATATATTTATAAATTTTAAATACAAACTTTTAATAATAAAAAACAGCATGCTAAGTTAGATGAAATATGTTTTTATCAAAAATTAAGTTAAATTCTAAATTAATATAAATAAAAAATAAACATTTTATATCGTAAAAAGAAAAAATAAATTAATTTTTAAATAAAGAATAAATAATTAAAAATTAAAAATTTTCCCGTGAATTATAAATAGAAAATAAAGAAATAAAATATATTCACCAATGCATTCATGTCAGCAGCAACCGGCTGATCTCCATATGTGTTTCTGGTGAATTTTGCCCGATACCAATTATGTAAATCCAAGAATAATTGTTTTTCTGATTTTTTCAGGCAAAGACATTTTGGATAGTTCACAGAAAATAGTGCCAGTGAAATAAAAATCCAAGATAAAAGTCGAAATTGCATTTTTAGATCAATGAATGAAATGAAAATTAAGAATCAGTTTTCGTCTTTTAAATTTATAAAATTGATAATATTATTTTAAGGTCAAAAAATTTCATCCTTCTAGATGCTTAATTATATAGAACCGTTATTGGAGAGTGTGTTTTCTAATTCCTATTGGCGTCTGCAATAGTAGACATGCTTCTACAAATGTCAGAGGATTCTAACAACGAAATAGAACCGAATCAATATTTCATCCGAAATGTAAGTTTTAAAAGGAAACTAATTGAAAATAATTTCTTTTAAATATCAAACAAATTTTTTTCCAAGTATTTTATTTTTGGTAGTAAATATAACATTATTAATAACATAAATATATATAAAAATTCACATAAACATAATAATAAAAAATAAAATAAAAGAAAAACATTTGTAAAACTAAAACATTTTCCTCCAGTTTTTGTGACTTTTGACAAAATTTAAAGAATTTCGAAAAATTGAAGATTTCGAAAAAGTAAAAAAAAGTTTGATAATCAATAAATCCGAAATTGCAGAGCGAAATTTGTAAAATGTAATAAATTATTTGTTAATTGTTTTAATGTAATATTATTTTAAATAAATTTCTATAATGATCAACATAAAAAAATTAGTTATAGTTAAGAGAATAGAATTTGATATTAAAAAAATAAAATAGTTAATATATAAACTCTAAAACCCCAAACATACGAAATAAATTTCAAAGAAATTATTCTCATCATCAGTTTGTCATCATAATCTATGTCAACAGTTATCTACGGAAACAATAATGATGTAATAAGTTATTGTAATAATTATTATTTAATGAGTTAATGCTATTAGAAGTAGTGCATAGGTCGTATCGATTGGTTTTCTATATATTTCTTTGTCGAAATCATTAACCTCTCTTTCCACTAACAACTATATATTGGAATGAAAACCGTTCATATAATTTAAAAAAAGCGTTGGAAGATGAAGGTAGGCCAGGCCCATCACGACGTTTGTCCTGAATAAATATCATAGGACAAAGCTGAAAAGCTACCGAATAAATGTGTGTGCCGAAGAACAGTAGTAATTTCAAGAAGATCGAACTCAACAATGATCGTATTGAATTACCTTGTTCAATAACTGTATTTAACTGTATTAATAACATATTTGATTAACTTATTTATCGAAGTCTATTTGATTTTATGTATTTCATTTATGTAGTAATTTATAATGTATTTGTAATATAGAATTTTAAATTTAACTTTTACATATAGGCAGGCCTACCGACCACAATTTCAGACCCCTAGGCAGAGTATTTCATGGGCCCCTAAACAATTTTTAATCGTACAACGCATAAAATAGCAGATGATGTTTTATTTGACGTAGCGGCCCTTGGATGTGTTCTATACCTAATTCCGAAATTTAGTAACTTCTATAATCTAAAGAAAACTCAATAAATTTATAGTATAGGAACACACAAACTTACCTGTGTGTAGAAATTTATTATTCCGAAATTTAATAACTTTATTATAGGTTTTGTGAAGGACGGAACGATATGATATAATTGTGTAAAGATAAGACGTAAGACCTTCTACTGGCAGTCAGATGAAGTGAGTCGGAATGGGACAAAGGAGTAGTCCTAAGATAGGGGTTCACCTGCTTCTTTTCGTTTCGCCATCATTGGGCAGCACCAACATGACGCAGGTCATAGGCACCATGGTGTGAGAACGGTCAGTTGGCATACTACTCAGGTTGACATCAGAGAATAGCACAATTGTGAACGATCTTCATCCCTTAGGTATGACGCATGAAATTTTAAGTCAACCAGGTAGCGTGCCAACAATTGTTAGTGTATCGAACCAGGAAACGGGATAAGGTGATCGTACTACAAATGTGTGCGATATTGGTCCCAGTTTTATACATTTTACAGAGGGAAAAGCGATTTTTAGAGTATTTAGGATTAATAGGCTATCCAGGTGGGGATGCAGGATGAATGTGAAATGTCGAAAGTGGGTTTGATAATCATGTATGTGATGAATAAGTGCGGATGTGCAGGTACAAAATATATTTTCGATTCAGGACTGACTGAGATTGCGGTTGAGAACATCTGGGTCAAGGTTCTTTGGGAAACCCTTCAAATCAGAGAATGGAATCAATGTTAGAGAATGGAGCTTCCAACTCGACCAACAGGAGAAGCAAGTACCAAAATTTACAAATTAAAAATGTCATGTATAATACTGGTGTTGCTTACTAAAGGAAAGTGAAAGGTTATCTCAAACTGTCCTAAAGAGTCCTAATTCTCAAACTGTCCTAATTTCTAAGAATCAAGGCTGGCTCTAATTTCGCCAATAGCCGATCTAGGTGTCAAGAATAAGACGAGTGTGATTCCCAAAGATTTTAGTGTTATAGTGCTAACACTGAGATTGGTGTAAAATTTAACAGGACAAATGCAGTAATACAATATTACTGGTGCTCGTTTTATGTAAAATGGTTTTATTTAAGATTATGTAAATAAATAAAGGGTATTGAATATAATGGGAAAATATCGAACTTTAAATAATCCCCAAAAATGTGTCAACGACATTGAACATTTTCAACTTATAGTCGTTATGCGATATTTATACAACTATGCAAAATTTAAAAATATCCAGTAACTAATAATAATTTTAAATTACCCTGAATCATTACTACAATTATTTATTACTCTAAACATAGTACTAATTACTAAAATTATAATTGTAAATTATGAACTCCAACAAAAGGACAAAACTTGAAATAGAAGACAGAAGTGGCTTTTAGTAAAATAAATAAATTTTAAGGACTACAGCCTTAAATAAAAGACTTTCATCTGAAATAAAAGATGTATAATCAACATAACTATATTAAATGAATTTAAATCTACTTGTTTAAATTTTCAAATGATTATAATTAAAATATAATTATCAAATTCAAACCTTTAGTAACTGTTCGTATCAATGTTGGAGGCATTTGAGTTGACGAGTCAGAGATATGAATACTTTTGCTATGAGAGAAACTACGAAATATCCGATTGTATTCGACGATATTTCCAAAAAGAAATTGTCAGAATTAAAAAGTAAGTGTAAAATATAATTTATAATAACTCTTAATTATCAAAGTGGTAAGAGTTCTGTGGATTTTATTTATTTGAAATTGTGTGGAGATAATGAAGATTTTCGGCGAAATAAACTGAACGACGAGCAGGTTAAAGGTTTGTGCATAGTATTGGAGGAAGACGTCTCGGTTAAATCGTTGGATCTGCGTTATAACATAATTTCCGACGAAGGAGCAATTTATTTAAGAAGCCTCTTACTGGTTTTATTTATTGGCATTTTACTAAAATTCGTAAACGGTTTTTTAGAAAAACCGAACAATTGTTGAATTAAATTTAATGGGAAACAGTATTGGGGAATTGGGGGCTGAGCGAATATCTGACGCTCTCGCTGTATTAATTTATAAACTGATTGTTTCAATATATAATACAAATTATAATTAAGAGTAATTCGACTTTGAAAATATTGAAGTTGACGGGAAATAAAATCGAGGACAGCGGAGCAATGTTATTTGCGTCGGCTCTACAAATTAATGATTCGTTGGAGGAAATAGATCTTGGTGAATGCGATCTGGTATGATGTTTTTGTATAAATATTGTGTTGATCTAATGTGTTAAGAAAAATAACAAAAAAAATTCACTTTTAATTTTAAAATAAATTATAACTTAAATTTGCATTTATAATGTAAATTTAATAGTAAGCGATATTGAAGGGAAAACAAAAATTTCCACCTTTTAGCTGTAGTCGCTCGTATATAATATATATGATTAAGTATGATAAAAATATAGAAACATCTCATTTCATTTTAAGTAGATAGATGTGTGGACTCCAACTCAACAGGAATCCTTGACTCTCACAAATTTTGTAAGGTGACTTCTCACTTTTTTTTGACAAAGTTTTAAAATTTTTATTTAAATCAATGATTACATAATATTTTTTATTTTGTTTCAATCATCGATTACTTGATATTTTTAAATTTTGTTTCATTCATCACTTACGTAATATTAAAAAATATTAAATCACTGAGTACTTCATAAATTTTAATGTTTATAAGAGCTTCAAAGTCTATTGCTTGAAATTAAATTTTCTATTTAATGAGATTATGACGTAATCAAAATTTTGAAATTTCATTTCCAGTACACCATTTTTGAATTTACACACATTTTAAACAACTTCAGATATTTTCACTCAAACAATGTATAGATAAAAATTAATTCTCTACAAAATGACATCATTATTTATTTCAAATTCACACCAATAACACCTTAAACACCGCCTTTTTCAGCCAACTTTTACATACACACATATCCAACATTTAATATATACAGATTATTCAAAATCATATTAAAAGACATATTACAAACTAAACATCTATTAAAATCCTAGAGAAATTCGAGCGCTATATACTCTCGAATTTGGTGATATGACATCTCTTTCATCCATTTTATATCCCTGTATTGAAATATTTATAAACCAGCTTTCACCATCTTTATTTTCAATTAGCTTCAAATTCATCCTGAAAACGGGAATTTCGATTGTTGATGAATATATTTTCGTTGCAACTTAGATTCTTATTAATTTTCCCCAACACTTAATTTATTGCAAAAACATTTTCTTTTGTTATATGAGTAATGAAGCTTGAATATTACGACTTGATCAATTTATCAATTTCATCTACCAAGAAATATATCTTATGGTTATGATATATTTGTACTGGTTTCACATGTTTCTTGA
Organism: Schmidtea polychroa; assembly: GCA_959609185.1. NCBI lineage: Eukaryota > Metazoa > Platyhelminthes > Tricladida > Dugesiidae > Schmidtea > Schmidtea polychroa. Next base: position 26,993 of record CAUHTR010001646.1, on the reverse strand, counting down.
TTTGAAAACCGGTTTCGTCTCATTTATTTTCTTAATTGGACTTGTTTCTTTCAATAAATCAGAAAATGATTTCTCCCCAAAACCGTTATTCTTGGATTGTATTTTAAAATTTCGTTCTATGTAAGTCATACATGGTGTGCACAGGTATTGCAGATGTATTGTAAATTATTTATTTATTTAATTAAAAATGTACCAAATTAACTAGTGTGATATCACAAATAGTGTACTATCACTAGTAACACTAACAACATAAAAATTTATATTTAAAAAACAAGACATTATAATAACTAAACATTTGTTGTTTATCCACAATTGATGATCCACAATCAATGACAGTTGCGTCTCTCGGATTTTTGAAAATAACAAGATATTGAACATATAAGTTACAAGTCCTTTGACTCTCACACTGATGAAATAGATTTTGAGTTATAAAAATAACTGTTACATCTTGACAGTGGCGTACGCAGGGGGGGGGGGGGGTTACTGGGGGTTTAACCCCCCACCATGATTCCAAAAACAATATAAAAAACTATAATTAATAAATATATAAACTTAAAACAATTTAAGAAATATTCCGAATCCCGATATATATATATATATATATATATATATATATATATATATATATATATATATATATATATATATATATATATATATATATCATGATTTAAATCACTTGATTTTTTTATGAAAAAATCATTATTTCAATTTGTAGGAACATTGTTCCACCTTTTGTAGTGCGTGTGTGTGGGTACGTCTGGAGAGTGTCCGTTTCCAAGATTGCTTTCGGAACCCCCGTTGCAATAAAGTCTACACGGCACAAACGCATCTTGCAGTAATGGTAAGCACATGTGGCAATCTTTTGTTTGTCAAGGGTCAAGTTCTTGCTATCACTAGTTTTTGACATTTTGAGCCTGTTTCATTATTTACAAACTCTATTATTATTTAACTAAAAGAAAAATTACAAACATTAATAGTGTAGTAAGTGTAGTTGTTTGATCAATGTGAAAATCTCCAGGAAGAAGCGGATAAAGTAATCGTATTTGTGAACTAAGCCGAAAGTGAATAAGAAATTAACCTAAGCGTTGGGCTACAAAGCATTTTTTTACCGGTGCTGGAGTGCTGAAGTCTAATTTTCGATTATTAGTAATTAGCAGTCAATGGGAGACAGCCATCGACTCCGATATTCGCGACGTGGGTGAATTAGAAATGACACCAAGTGACGAATTCAGAACAAATGTTTTCAATGTTTTCTTAGATTGTATTATTGGAAATATTGCAAGAAGATTTAATGCGGCTAAAGAAATTGATTCGTTATTTAATGTATTATGGTTATTTCATAACCTTAATGATGAAGAAATACAAAAGAAGTCCAAAAAATTACAAAAGGTATATGAAAATAATATTGACCATAATCTTGGTGAAGAAATACTCCATTTAAAATCAATTTATGATGCCAATATACAAAACAAATCTCTCTCGCCCATTGAGTTACTAAACATCATTAAAAAAATGAAACTGGATGTATTGTTTCCCAACATAATAATAGCAATAAGATTATTTTGTACGATCCCTGTAACCGTTGCTGGTGCAGAACGATCCTTTAGTGTTTTAAAAAGGATAAAAGATGTTTTGAGATCCACAATGTCACAACACCGATTAAATGATTTAGGAATGTTGTCGATTGAATCTGAAATGGCTAAGAAAATTGATTTTCAAGACGTAATTAATTTGTTTGCTAGGCGCAAGGTTCGGAAAGCAACATTCTAAAAAATAATTTGTTTTTTGTACTTTTTTTGTAATTTTAGTTGTAAACGTTTTCATTTTTGTAAGAGAATTTTTGATGAATACATTGTTCCAATAACAATTAAGACATTTTTCGGTTTCCCGCTTCATTTATAAATAGCCCAAAGTCTGAGGAGAAAATTTTTTTTTCACGCTTTTGGCAGGGGCCCCCACAAGAAGTATATCCCCTGGCCCCAAAAGTCCTCTCGGCGGCCCTGTATATATATAAATAACCCCCCCCCTCTATATATATAAATAATATATATAAACACCCCATGGATTCATCCTGCGTACGCGCCTGCATCTTGATGTCGGACTATGTTTGTAAATAAATTATTAAAATCTTTTTCTTTGTTAGTTTCTTGATATAAAAAATTTATATAATAAATACATCACCCTTTTGTAATCTAGATGATCAGTTTCTATCAAATCCTTTTATTATTATCATTTTTAATGTACAAAATTGTTCTTGTGTTAAACCATGTCCGTCATCAGCACCCAATATATTTTATTGAATTTAGACTTGAACATTTTTGATTGTAATAATTTACAAACAAATAAAGTTTTCCAGCTACCGTGGACCCACAATTTGATAAACAGCATCATTTCTTAATTCCATTTTAAAAAATTATTTATTTATTAATATTGTTTATATTTGTTTTAATTCATCATCTTACATGATGAAAAATTATTTGAAAAAATATGCTCAGTAATATAAATTATAAATGTAGATTTGATGTGTCTCATATGAAACTTCTAAAAGGTAAACCTCAATAAATTGTTGAGAGAAGTGGTAAACATTCAATAATATTTTTCAAGTCTGGTAAGTGAAGAATAATGGGATGAAAAAAATCAATCAAATTTGAAGATTAAAAAATATGACATCAAGAATTTACAAATTCAATCAATTACAGTTACTGCAGATATTGAATCAAATGTTAATTTAAAGTATTTATCCAAGTATATGAAATGTATTTACGAACCAGAAATATTTTCAGTTTTGAGATTAGAGGGATAGTGGTCCACTAAACCAGCGGTCTTCTGGGACAAAGACATACCCTACCCCCCGACAATAAAACTTTTTTGTCAAGGTCAAATTTTAAACAAAAACAATTACTCATGGGATGACTCGTTCGAGGTCATATGAGTCATTCAAGGTCATTCTCAAGGTCACATACGTCGTTCAAGGTCATTCTTCCTACAGGTCATATGAGTCATGCGATAAGTCATGCTAAACCTTTAAAATTTAAATTCTCAGAGTTACCGCCAATGAATTTTATTATTTGATAGCTCATTCGAAAGGTATGGACATTGAATCTGAAATCGTTCAAAATAAAATTCACTTTCATGATATTATTGACTCTTTTTCAACTATTAAGTCGCGCAGGAGAGATTTTTGGCATTATACAGCGCGTATCGGTATATTACAGTTATGATTAAAAATATATTCATATTATTTCATATTTTTAAGATATTGTATCTTTTGTGTAAGGCAGCAATTTATTTGTGAAACGGGCCTACAAAAACTTAATCCGGCCCAGAATAATGATGTCAGTTTGTAGAGAATTAATTTCTATCTAAACATTGTTTGAGTGAGAATATCTGAAGTTGTTTAAAATGATGTGTAAATTCAAAAATGTTGTACTGAAAATGAAATTTCAAAATTTTGATTACGTCATAATCTCATTAAATAGAGAAAAAATTAATTTCAAGCAATAGACTTTGAAGTTCTTATAAAAAATTAAAATTTATGAAGTAATCAGTTATTTAATATTTTTTAATATTACATAATCGATGATTGAAACAAAATTTCAAAAAAATTATGGTGGGCGGTTGTCGAAAAAGTGGACGGTTACCTAACAAAGGTACCTAACAAATTTATTTTTGTGAGAGTCGAATATTCCTGTTCGATAGGAGTCCGTCCACACATCTAACTAGTATCTTAATTTATTCAATGTTAACTAGACAAAATAAAGGTAATTAAGAAATAAAAAAACAAATTTAAACTTCAAATAATTTCGCATTGAATCCATGAAAAAAATAAAGAATTTAATTGAAAATGATTTTCCATTTTCGTCAGTATTTTTTCGAAAAAGATTTCACCATTTATCTCAGTTTATATTTCTCACGTGAATGGTCTCGTTTTTGGTTAATTTAGTTGGTTTTCGATTAACTTTTCGATTAATTGTTGGTTAAGATTTAGTAAATTTTCCTTTATTTATTTTTGTGACGTAGGAAATACAAAGTGTGATTGCATTCACTACTATGCTGGAGTGCAATAAAACGTTAATAGCTATTAATCTTGATCGTCCATTACTTAGAACACAACAAGAAGAATTTTCTGGCCACATGGAGCAAATGCTATATGTAAGTTTTTAATAGGATTATTTTGTTAAAATATAAATAAATTACTAAAACTAACTTTTACATTTTTTGGGGTTGTTGGTGAAATTAAATATTACTAATTATTGATCTGACTCTAAAACGTACCTCGTTTAACAACAATAACGAATTCCAAACAATATAAACTTTTATTGATTAACACAAATGATCATTAATTTACAGCGACACCAATCATTCAATATTAAAACAATGACTTATTACAACCATTCAGGATGAAAAGCTCGTTTGCAATACAACTTGGAATTCACAACCACTTGACTACTGGTGAATTATGAGCTCAATGCGCGTCTGTGTGCGCGTTGTATTGTGTGATGGGTTTGTGTGCGCACACAGACGCGAGCAATGTCATTTTTGTGTTGGGTTGTTAGTTGATCTCGCGTCTGTGTGCGCTTTTCTTTTCTTTGTTTTGGCTGTGTGCGCACACAGATGCGAGCAAGAGGTATTTCAATTTTATTAATTAGTTTTGTTGTAATTTGATTTTTAGATTTAGATTTTTATCGATCGATTGTATTGGATGAGTTATGTTTCGATTTAAGGAAAGAGTTGTTAATGATGGCTGCTTTTGATGAAGAAATTTATGAATCTGATAACTTTAATGGTGGGTTTGGCCAACTAATATTAAATTTATTTGGTGGATTGCTTTCCGTTGGTATTCGATGCAATAATTGTGATGTAGTAGCTACACAAAAAAAGGTTCCAGATAAAATGATTGAGAAGAGTTCAGCTACAAGATTGTTTAATATTACTGAAAGTACGGGAGGTGTTATGACTGGTATGATCCCTGATTATCGATTTCAAGTATGTCGTGCACAAATGGAAGCAGCTCTATTTAGATATAAACATGGATATGAAATGCCTTGCGACATAATATGTCGTTCTATTGCGGATATTAAACAGCTTTCTACCCAATCAACTGAGATGCGACCATTAGGTTGTTCAATGATGGCATTATCTTATGGTATTGACATGGACAAATTGTTGTTATTCAAAACTGGCTCTGTGGATGGAAATAAAATTATTATGCTTTATCTTGAATTTAAACATAAACAACTACTGTCTCTGGTTTCGATTATCGGTTATGCTCCAAAATCTGTCGAGTAAATTTTTTTCCGCTGTTCTTGTAATATTATCTTCTATGCTTCAATACTTTTAATTAGTTTTCCAAATGATAGTTTATAATTTTCAAACACACTATATTTTCGCAATGAAAAGCATCCTTTACATTTTTGCACCATCACTCAAATTCATCAATTCTTCTTTTTGCTTTGGTAAGAGACATTTGAATACCATCAGCCGGGCATATAAACCGATCTCTTATTATGTGATATCGCATAAGTTCTCGAACCAATGATTCTTTTGATAATTCGAAGATAATCATAATATGGACAATAATGATCTAATATATAAAGATGAAAGTTTGTTTGTTTGTTTGTTTGTTACTCATAGAATTCTCCACCGTTGGACCTAGGGTGATGAAAATTTGGATGTGTCCCTCATTTTACTCCTGCCGGTCATAAGCTATGTTTCAACCCCAGGTGACCACCCCTAGGGTACCCTGACCTTACTCATGGTCACCTTAATTTACTACAGTAGATACCCCACGGAAGTGAAATTGGCAACAATGTTACAAATAAAAGTTGTAGATCATGTTAGATTTATAAAATAGGATTATTTCAATTTTTCATTTGGCCCATTTTTTACCGGCTGGGTGCCATTTTATGTTTTACATTTAAATAGAAAAATTGTTTAACCACATTTCGCCTAAAGTTAATTTTCCTGATTTCTACATTTCTAATCAAGCATGCTTTCCCCATGGACATCTATATGTGACATGTTCTGGAGTTGGGTCACCAAGAAATCTTTTAATTTTTCACCAGAAGGAAAAACCAAAATTATAATCAATCGACAAGCTTTATCATAAATTACATGTACTTTTTTTAATTAAATTTTTATGTATTTTTTAAATTATTTTTTTTAAATGAATGAATTGAAATAAATTTTTATTTTGAATTTGTTTACTATTTTTTAAATCTTGGAACGCCGGGTACCCTAACTAGTATTTAATAAATTTAAACACGCTTTATTATACACTATTAAAATTTATTATACATTAATAATTGTAATTTACTCGACACAAAAAAATTTGCTCGACAGATTTTGGACCATAACCATGATCTCAAAGAATTTGGATTGACAATAAATGATAATCTTGTGCAGCTGAAGAAAGCAAAGAGAATGCCTGATTTATGATGAAAAGCTAGTGAGAATGAGAGTCTCTTGAAAAGAGACAGAGGGTAGGGTAGAATCAAACACTGCCGTTTTTGAAGACGTCCTTTATGGATGCTCCCTTAGCTGATAATTTTGTGTTTCATTATTTTCCCCATATTTCAATTGATTTTTTATTCCATCAATACTTCAAGATATCTCTTAGTTTTCATTATTAACACGTTCTTTAAATTCTTTTAAATATGTTGCAATGATTATATAAAATTTCTTTACTTCTTAAGTTGAAAATTTATTTTATTACCTCTGCATCATTTTCAATTATTATTAAGTTATTAATAAATAATTATTGGATTATATTTTTAAATAATTATATGCATTTCATTTGTAATAAAGTTAGATTATGTACATGATGTTGTTGTTCAAGTTCTTTGTACGACGAAGTCATTGTATAATGTTTCATTTAAGGAAAAAATATAAAGTCGAAATTAATAAAAGTATTTATTCTTATAGAAAATTAAACCAATAAATTTATTTTTCCCAAACAGCAATTATTAAATGCAATGATCAAATTCACTTGAAAAAATGCAATGCCGAAAATTCGTGAGTATCAAAAAACATCGATATATTACTTATTTATAGTCTTCAAGCTTTCTTTTTAATAAATTCAATGAAAAAAATAATCAGTGGTGAAATTGGAAATAAGTTCTTATAATCTTATAGAAAATTTGAAATTTACTCTAATATTCAATCAAAATAATTTAATTAGAAAAAATAATATTAATAATGATGTGTCTTGAGGATTGATTATAAACCATATTAGTAAATATGTAGATAATAATCAAAAAATATCTTTTGATTGAAAATACTTATATTAACTGATTAAAACCAAATATACAGTGAAAAATATAATCAATTTTCCAAATATTTAANCTGTAAATTAAAATGAAATTTAGGTTAATAAGTGAAGATAAAAGACAAATAAAAGCGGGATCATGCACAGAATTGATAGTAAAGGAAAATGTGATGGAAGCAATATTAGAAAATGCCAAAAGCAATTACGAAAGGCAAGAATCCGGAAATCCGAGAAAAATCAATAAATGGTAAAATCATCGAAATCGAATTGGGAAAACGGGACAGGTATAGATTAGCTAATGGTCAACAAGATGATGATTAGGGATTTATCAGAAAATGGTTAGGAAGGGTCGAAAAACATTCAAATGTATGAAAACAGAAAACGTTAATTAATTAATTAATTGGCTAATGGGAAACCCGAGCCAATGGAGAACCCGAGAGATAAAGGAAACTTGAGCTGGGTAAACAAGAAGAAAAGCAAACAGAAGGAAGATTTGGGCCCATTAGCTTGACACAATGATTAATGGGAAAAGAGCAAGGAGAAGATAGTGCGCGTAGGAAGACCGGAAGGGCCATTAATTATCTGGATTCGTTGGACCATTATGGGTGACAGCCAAAGCAAATACGTAGGAGCAAATGTCAAATGAAAGATTGGCTCGGCAATAACCATTTGTCATCCTGATTTTGAGGAGTATATAAGCAAAGGGAAAATCAGAGAAAATCGGCATTTTGCCTCAGCTAAGGTTCGAAGAAACAGAGCGTAGGAAAAGGCGGAAACGAATTAGGGAAAGTAGGGAAAAGAAGATATAGAATTAGGAATACGGAAAGGTGAAAAAGGAATCAAATCAAACAGAAACCGCGGAAAACGTGAGTCAAGAGAATCTAAATATTAATATAAATATTAATATAATATAAATATCTAAATATAATCAAAATATTATCTATTTGCAATGCATCAACGCCGAGCGGAGAATCGTATAGAACTTTGATTAGTAATTGTAAAGTGGTGATAATAAATTGTGAACCTGTTGTTTCAATATACGTTGGGTCGTTCATTGTTTTGATTTAAAGAACACTAGGAGTCAGAGGGAACCGACTTGAAATAATCTAAAACCCAACAGTATGAACAAGTCAATCGGATATAAGTATCCTAATCAACGTATGAGAAAACTGAAAAATAAAGCAAGAGGTCCTGATTTATTTTAAAATTCTAGCCCACTATAACTCACAAATAAATGAGAAAGTGGCATATAACCAGTAAATAAACAGCATTGTACCTGATTCGCGGTCATAGAGCTCAATATATCATAGGGATTCTATAAGCAACATTTTATCCAGATGGATAAGAAATCCTTCTTATTCAACTATTGGTTTCTATCGGTTTGATAGAACAAACGAGTGTTAAGAATTTATATTTTTAACGCTGTTTATATACTTATTTTTTGGGTACATTGACCAATCATAATTTAATAATTTTTGTTTATTCATAATTTATATTTGTTTCCTAAATAAATTAATAAAAATTAGGTAATTATTCTTTTTAGTAATTATACCAATTTTGGTTTTTTGGTATATTTTATCATTCTATTTATAGTAATTTTTTATTATTATTAACAATTAATAACACAAATAATTTACACAAATGTTCTCCACATTTGGGGAACTCAATAATAATAATAATAATAATAATGTTTATGATAATTTAGTTAAATAAAACACTAAAAGAAATTCATATAGCCAAGTACGAAATGCGGGACATAGGAACAAGGCATATTTGTGATGCTTTACTTATAAATAGAAGCCTTACCGTTCTTGACCTAAGCTGGTACTTTTATGGTAATGTATTTTACTATTTTGACATATTCTAGCAACAGAATTACAAGAGATGGTGCATTGCATTTGGCTAAAGTATTGAAGTTTAATACTCCTCTACAAGTCCTTGATTTAGGTTATAACCGAATTCATGATCAAGGTGTCCAGGCTATTGCCCATTCCCTGAGATACTGCAATACCCACCTGAAATGGTATGAAACTTTGTATTTAAGTATTTATAAATAAAATATATTAAATAATATTTTAAAATTTGAACATCCTGTGCGTGAAATACACGGAAGTATCTATATGCACCAGTGAATCTACTGATAGATTCCGAGTGAAATTTGTTGGAAAATTAAAAAAAATACCTCAAATAGTTTTTATTTATCTTTTTTAAAATAAAAATTTGAGAAACATTAAGAATTAATTGCCTAATTAGACAAGCGTTGTCTTCGCTTTGTAGCAAGTATACTTGATGAGGAAAAATGTATTTCATTTTCTGTAGAAGTTTGTCGAATTTTTAATAGTGTGGCTAAAGGCATCTTCAAGTAGGGAATGAGAGAATGCGTTGCTTCATATGATCTCATTTATATTCCTTTAGTCAATTCACTTTTCAGGTCCAATTCTCTTTATCCTATCATCCTATATTTATTTTATTCGCACTTCGTCTGTTGAAAATGTTCATTAAAAAGTCTTTCCAGAATATATTTCGCAATTTAACTCTTACCTAACAAGGTAAGACATTTATCCTATTTCATCTCAAATAAACAACTTACGTTACTGAAGTATTTTAACATCTCTATTTCTATATTTAACCAACTCAAACTTTATTTCTTTAAAATTCTGTTCTTGTAAAACTGTCTTTATTGGTTTTACGATCTCTATCATTCTCTCAAATGAACTTTTCCAGCTTATTTTACAATCACAATGACTTCTAGTTTCCTATTATTACTCCAGATTAATTCTTGCAGAAAAATAGAATATTTTACTCGAGAACATTTATAAATATTTTCTCAATTATTCATACGCTGCTAATTGCCGAAGATAGCTTATCTCTCAAGTCACAACACCTAACACAGAATCACTGTTATCATCTTTATCGTATTCCGAATCTGTATTGAATTCACTATCCCTGTTACAAGTCTCTGATGCTTCACCTTTCAACTTTTTAACAAAATACTTAAGTTACACCTAGATATAGAGCATTGTTGATGACTAAATGACTCTTCTGATAGACTTCTTTGTGGTGATGTAGGCATGGTATATTGAGTATTCTATTTAATTGTCATCTACCCTCCCTCAGTCACGCTAGAATATGTTCTTTGACATATTGCTTTAATAAATTCCGTTTTATTGTTTCCATTTTTATTACTTTCAAAGTTTTTTCGCCAATGATTATCGTTTCTTCAATTTTTCTTCCTGGTTTCGTCAATAGTATCTCCGCAGTCTCGCATCATGTACTTTGTTTGCAATGAGGTCTTAAACAATATTTTATTCTGATCGTCTTGAATTTACAACTTCAGCTAAAGCTTTCCTTAGAGTCTAAGGCTTAGACGTATCTCAAAAGCTGCAAAGCGTTCATCATCTTCCTGTTCCATAGCTGCCAATTCTCTGATTTCATAAGTTATTGATTTTGTAATTGTGAACTTATGTAAGAACTACGCTTTGGCTTTCACATCTGTTGTTTCTGTTTCTCTGATGTTTCCCGACAATTTCTTTGCTACTGCCACCAATAACACATCGAAATTGTTTGTCAATCGCTCCCCATTTGTCAGCAGCCATTCTTCTATATCCCTGATCCATTCTTCTGCTTCTTTTAAAAGTCGTCCATCATATCGTCTGATGTTTAGTGCTGATCATGTCTTGACATGATTTCGGTAGGAATTCCATTAGCGATTTTGTAGATTTCGAAATTGCATTGACGTTCTGATTTTCAGCGTGGTCACTAGTTAAATCCAACTCAGTTTTAAAATTCTTCAAATCCGACATAAATTTATTATTATACAAGTTTTTAATTTTCCCCAAAAAACGTGACAACTCATTTAAACAAATTCAGATATCTAACTTCTTGCAATGTCAATGATGATGTAATAGAAAATCGAAGAAAATTTTACAAAAAAAGAAGTATATTAACTATTATTAACTAGAGATATATAAAAACAAGAATGTTTATAAATTTACATTTATACGTTACTTAAATTATGACCCCTTATTAAATCTCATATCATTCCTTTCTGAACACAAAACAATATCGATTCGGCCATTTTGATCTTGAGCACATTTCAACAAGTTTGTTTGATCCATATTCAATTCACCAGGTACAGATTGAACTAATTGTCGGTCTCGAGATAATGTGATTAGAGAGAATCCATTGCCCAGAATTTTAAGAGATTTGCTAGATCTGATAACATCGTCTTTACAAATAGTTTCTATTTCCATTTTGCTGCGGGTTCTATTCAACCTTGCCATTTCCATAAAATTCAAACCAAAACCAAGAGAACTCAAATTCAAAAAAATATCTTCAGTACAATTCAAATTAAATCCACATAAAACGTGTTCGAATTCCAAAATCCTTCAACCAACTTCAATTCCAAACCATTAACCAATTCAAAATCGATCAAATCTAAAACTGAAAGATTAACAACTAATTAACCATAAATTCAAAAATACCTCTTGCTCGCGTCTGTGTGTGCACACAGCCAAAAACAAAGAAAAGAAAGCGCACACAGACGCGAGATCAGATTAAAATCTTCACACTCTCAATTTCTCGCGTCTGTGTGCGCTTTCTTTTCTTTAGTTATTATGCTAATTTTAACGTTAGAAATGTGCTTTATGGCTATGCACCTTATTTGAAGTGGTAATTCAAAATCAAATTTGAATAAATGTTTTAAAATAAATTTTTTAAAGATTTTTTATAATGTTGTTCAAATAAGCAATTTAAAATCTATATAAATATTTCGTTTCTTCACTTGAAAAAGGTAGTGCCAAAAATTCATGAATATCAAAAACATTGATATATTTACTGATCAAGCTTTCTTAATAAATATAATGGAAAAAAATCAGTGGTGAAATTTGAAAAAAAAATTATATATATATATATATATATATATATATATATATATATATATATATATATATATATATATATATATATATATATATATATATATATATATATATATATATATATATATATATATATATATATATATATATATATATATATATATATATATATATATATATATATATATATATATATATATATATATATAAATAAAATAATAACATGAAATAATCAATCATACAGAATGAATCTTGTTTGTAAGATTTCTGATTTTACATAGATATTTAGTTTAGTTATAAAATATAATGAAATTGAAGATGATGGATTAAAAGCAATACTGACGGCTCTACATGAAAATTCAACGTTGGAAAGGATATACATTTGGGGTAATAAATTCACCTCAAAATATGTTGAGGTTAAAACTTTGATTTTTTATCTTATAAACGATATATTTTAGTTGTTTATTAGTCTTATTAATAATTTTCGGATATCTGAAAGCAAAACGGATGTCAAGCCGTACTATGTGGACGGAAAATACTATTTTGCACTTCTCAATCATAATAATGACTATCGACGTTACAGATTTACAGCCCCAATCAATGGGTCCGAAATACCAAAAAACCGATTTTATGCCATTACTTAATAATTCCTTAATACAGATTATGATTAAAATTTTCAATAAATTAAGATATTACAAATTTATTATTATTAGTATTTGTCAAAAATTGCTTGGGATTAATAAAATTCTTTGATTTGTATTTGATGGGTTTATATTTCAGGTTGTTTTGTATAATTGGTCATAGGACTCAAGGCTTACTTAGTTATGTATCGGTTGTCGGTGAAATGGGAAATTAATAATTATTGATTTGATTTCAAACCTTGCATTGGTTATCAACAATAACAGATTCCAAACAATTTACACTTTTATAGATCAACACAATTGATTACAAATTTACAACAAATAATTCAATATTACAACTGCAACTATTGCGTGCTTATTGCAAACCTTTGGAAAGAATAGCCCTTTTAATAACAAGTTCGAAGACATGACCACTCAACGACCACTGTTGAATTGTTTACCCCAACGTTGTCGGCTCTCAGACATGTTGTTCTTACTACTACCATACATTCTTCATTCATAAACAGGCATCCATTAGTATACACCACCATTTTGTTAAATACATATTCTACTTCATCAAATGAGTATTTGTGAAATTTTTTGAGTTTCATCTAGCACCATTACTGTCTCATCGCATGAGCACTCATCAAATTTATTGCCGGCATTTTATGATAGTGGCATATGCTATTGGCATAAATTTATTTCCTATTGGTGGGTTACATGTAATACACGTCTTACTCTTTCGTGCTGTTTCCAGCGTAACCTAGGATACAAGGTCGCTAAACCAATCGATACTCGTTGAGCATTCAACGTTTGTACGGTATCGAATGGATGAGGACTTGCGATTAGTGAGCGTACCTTTGTACACTATAATCGGTAAGCGCTCAAACGAGTGCACGGGCTGTTGTTAGAAGGCCTGTGCCCGTCTTATATTCAGGTCCCCTCATTACCAACTAGCGTCTAACTGTATCAAGTCTCGTCTAACAACTCGACTTTACTAGAACCAGTTATTCATTGACTTAGTTATATCTAAATCAGAGATTTGGAGAATGTGGTTAAAATCGCTCCTGCTCCTCTCCGCTCCTTTAAACAAAAGAATGCCGCCCCATTAAAAAATATCGCTCTGGATTTAATAAAAAAATTTCTTTTGAGGATCCACATTCAGATTCACATTGATAGTCAAATATAAATCAATAAGTTTTTTATGTTTTATATTACTCGGATATTTTTCCTATAAAAAAAACATACTTACCGAAGAATATTATTATTTTAAAAGACAAACAGTAAATAATTAAAAATTCTAAAACTAATTAAACAAAATATAAATCAAAATTTTCAAATTATAATCAGCTGTTATTTGACACATCAACACAAATTTAGATCCCAACATGCAAACTTTTCATTTTCCCGGCAAGCAAAACTTTGATACCTAAGTAACAAAACTTACACTAATATTCAGAAACTGACACTACATTCCTTTTCAAATAGGAATTTAAAAAAAGATGGAGCGAAGCGAAACCACACCGCTCCTACTAAATTTTTAGTCACTGCTCCGCTCTTTAGTCCAAGTAAATTTTCCGCTCCGCTCCGAATCTCTGATCTAAATTAAGAAGACTAGAATTTTAAGAACTTTTTTTCCAATTTCACCACTGATCTTTTCCATTGAATTTATTAAAAGGACCTTGAAGACTATAAATCAGTAAATATATCGATTGTAGATTGTAAGTACTACTCAAAATTCAAAAAACAAAATAAACAATAAAAAGGAACAAAGCATAAAAAAATAACTAAACTAAATTAACTTTAAAGTTTTATAAAATTATGACATTACATTAGTTTACATAAATTTATATAAAATTACCAAAATCCAATTCAACTTACCGCGATGACATGAACCAAAAACTGAGAGCGTCTATCGATGTCTGGCAAAACAAGGTTGATTTCAAGTTAAAATTAGTTGTTTAACTGAATTTTCAATCAGTATTTATACTGATTTTGACTGTGCATTTCATGCATTCTTAGTCACTAGATCCAATCAAAATGCGATAAATTTTGAATTACTTTTGCATGCATGCATGAGTGTGTGTAATTATTTATTTTGAATTTAATTAATTTAATAAATCAAAAATTTTTAATTTTTATTAATTTTTACGATTTAGTTTTATAAATTTTATAATTTAAATAATATTAGTTAGTTTTATTTTTGTTTTTATTGATTTAAACAATTTAGTTTTATAAATTTTATAATTTACATAATTTTTCCACTTTTATTTTAATTTTTACTATTTTATCAGTTTACTGGATATTGTTGAGGATACCTAAATGACAAAATATAAATAAATAAATAAAATTACATTGGGGAAGATCGTCATGACAAACGGAACAATCTGAGGGAACTCAGGAAGGAAAACGGAAGCAAAAAGAAATGAGAAAGAGGAAGGAAACAAAAGAAATTAAGCAAGAAAATAAAAACCAATGTCAATACTAATTAATTAGTAGAAAAAGAAAAGAAATTTTGAAATCGGAAAAAAAGGAAAACAACAATATTCTTATCTCGACAGCTTGCTAGTGATAAAGTAATTACCGGGAGAAGGCGGTTAAACAAAAAAGGAAAAAGGGAAACTATCTTGACAGCCGTCAGAGATAAAAATAGAACAGTCAGGGAAGGCAGGAGAATGAAAGTGGAAAACACTTGATTATCTTGAGTGCCACATTATAAGCAAGCTATATAAAGAGAAACTATCAAAGACAATGAGAGAGATAAAATTAGACAGAAGCGGGACAAAAAGTGAGGCAAATTTTAGAAACAATTTGAGACACAATTTGAGAGATAAAATTATTGGAGAAAATTAGACAACGTTGGACGAAACGTTGTTGGAGAAACGATTTGTGGAAAATAATTGTAAAGAAAACGATTGTGAAGAATAATTATTGGAGAAGAGTTGAAAAATAAACAAAAAATAAGTTACTTGAGTATTTGAATGAATTTGTTAAGAAGGTCAAAGAAAACAACCAGCTCAAAGTCCCAGTTGATAAACCAATCAGTAATTTGTGATCTTTTAATTCGGTGTTATACTCAAGTGATATTCCTCACTGAGTGTTGTAATAAGCATTGTATAGTCACCAAGCAGAGTGTTGAATTGATTGTCAGTGTAAAGTGAAAGTTTATTTGTGATTATCAATAAAGATTTCTGTTGTCAAGTGTTATTTGTGGATCGTATAAAGACACGTTTGGAGTCAGAGTAACATTTAAATTTATCACCAACCCAATAACCCAACAATATTTTAGTTTCAATTTTAAATTTATTTATTTAAAACCTTTCATATTATTAATTAATTTATTACCGATTATTTTATTTTCTAGATGGTAGATTTTTTGAATACGATATTTCTCCTAACTGTGTTGGTGATTGCAACTTCTTGCGTTCCTTTATTTTATTATACGGATTTTATATATCCTCAATGTATTATGTATTTTGTTTTGTATTATTTGGTGGATGACCATGGATTTTAATTCAACTAGGTGCTGTTTTTTTGTTAAGTATTTCCGATTCATTATAACAAACTCTAAATTCTCGGTTCTAGCCCAACACAATGTTGTGTTTGAGTGGATTTCATGAAATACTATTTGCCTTTGTTTCATTTTAGCTTATTTTTGTGTTTATTATTTTGTCATTAATCAACCCATCGGTACACCGCCGCGTCGATTCTAGCGATGTAGACAGTCGAGCTCGTCGTGCAATGCAAGATTTTAGACAAAGAGGTTGGATTTTCACTTTGCTTTCCAGCTATTAATGTTCGGGATCCTGGTAGAGCAGAGGGTACGGATCTGTTCATCGGAGACATGAGCAATAAAATTGGAGAACTTGGTAGAGTAGAAAACTAGACGATCAACGAGTCGTCACACTGAAGGAAACTCTGCGAAAAACCGTCCAGAATGTCACGAGTGTGTCAGGTAATATGAGGTGCCGGAGAGTAAGTAATTAGATTCCGCATAGGTCAGAATTAGAACTATAGGCAGATTCCTGTTCAAAGTTTTTGAAGAGCACACTGAATAACATCAATTATTTTAGAAAATCTAGGATAAATATATCTCAAGATTTCCAGATGTAACATCGAATAGCATCGAGTAGTGAAGACCTTAATTAATTGAATAAGGAGGACCGATAATCTCAGAAAACGAGAGATAGATAGGTGACGTAAGACCTTCTAATGGCGGTCCTGAACCCGAAAATAAAAAGGCAATGGGGAGTAGTTCTAGCGAAGGAGCTCACCTGCTCATTTTTCAGCAATGTGTACATTACTGACATGATTGGTAAAAAACTAAAATAATCATGAAGGCATTTAGAGAATAGTCGATGCCGAATCTATAAGCAACCTTAAAACATTTAAATGACACACTCCCTAAGCGCAAACACTGTGTACGAGATTCATTTTATAAAAAAATTAAAAACGTTAATTAATTTTATTTTTATTTAATTTAGAAAACCATTATTTGTTTTTTTCATTATTTTATTTTTTTTAAAATTTTTTTAATTTTCTTTTTCAATTCCATCATCTCAATGGTAGATTTTAGAAAATTTACATTTTTTTTGATATTTTGTTATTTTTTTACATTTATTTCATTTTAAATAATGCTGTAATCTTTTTTCGTAAAAATCTTGAAATGAATAGATAGCTTTATAAAATAGAAAATACGATGTATTTTTGTTTATATAATTCGTTGCATAGTTATATTAATAGCAATTTTTAAACTAGAAATAATTCGTAATTCGAAAATTATTAAGTTCAAATAATTATTTGTAAAAAATGGCAAATACTAGTAAATCTATTTGTAAATAAATGTTTATATATAAAAAAATTAACTTAAGTGCTCAAGTTATTCGAACTCACATCTGATAGATATGTTCAATTTTGTAATGAAAAAAATTACGAAGTATCTGATTTTATTCGAAAAGTATTTAATAAAGAAAAAATAAGTCTTAACAAGTAAAGGTAAATTGTGAATAGATATGTTTACATTTTCCACAGTAATTTATCCGACGAAAACTATATTTATTTGAAGCTTTGCGGAAACAATAAAGTGCTAACAAAAATGAGACTAACTGATGAACACATTAAAGGTCTCTGTGGGATATTGGAAGAAGACGAATCTATTAAATCATTAGACTTACGATTTAATCGAATTACGGATAAAGGTGCCGAGTACATAGCAAATTTAATAAAAGTTTGTTCTTATTAAAGATTTTTCAATTTTTAAAAAATTTAATGAAAAGTAAATTGTTATTTATGAAAATATAAAATCTATTTTTTTTAATTCTGGATAAATTTTATTAAAATTTATTTGTAATTACAATTTCTAATAGTCCTCATGATATTTTGTAAGTGAAGAATCATATTTTTAAAATGATAATAAAGCCTAAAAATTTTAAAATACATCAAATTTTTAATTATTAATTTCAATAGCCAAATTCTAAAAATGATTGTAATAGATTTTCTCTCTGATATTCAATTTCAATTAGTTACGGCTAATCTAATTGCAATTATCCAATTGGATTGTAGTGTGCAGGGCGCCTTAACAAAAGTGTGCAAAGATAGAAATAACTTTCATTTGCAAGCCTAGTATGTTAATGTATTTTAATATTAATAATTAACTAAACATGAAAGTTTTAGTTGTTGGCTTAAAATAGTTTGTCTCCACTTGTGTACGTGTATTCAGAAAAAATTTTAATTATGGGATAAATAGTAATTAGTTATTGTTAACTCGTTTTATTATATATAGTCTGAGTTTATCCGACAGGATGTTTTGTCTCACTATGGCTACTGGTCGAATTGGTATTGGTCACACTCAACCCCCACCTGACACTCCATTCACAACTCTTTCAAAGATTCTTAATAAAATCCTCAAAAATCTTCTAAAAGTTTTTTAATTTGTCCTGCGCGTTTTTGTCGGGTTACCAGTGTGCAGATTGAACCCAATTTATAGATGAAGAAATTGTTATAGAAAACATTCCCAATATTTCTATAGAATACTTTTGCTTGCATCCAACAAATGTTAAAAGAGTATTTGATTTCTTTTTTAATTTCTTCCTAGTTATTCCAGCATTTGTAACTTCTCTTGAAATTTTTAGAAGAGAAAATGTTATAAACAATTTATTTTGAACTCCTGGTTGAAACATTTGTTTTGTTTAAAATTTGCATTATCTTTGCGTCTACTATTTAAATTTTTTTACTTTTAGGGGTTAAAAAGTCAAGTTTGAAGTTATTTCGAACTCAAATTATCATTATCATTATTATAATTAAAATAATTATTTATTATTATAGTTATTATTATCAAAATCATGAATTTTATCTGTTGTCATTGACCTTGAGAATAACTGACAATATATAAAGAAATTAATAAAAAATTAAACAAAAATATAATAAATTAAAAAGTAATAATTAAAATAATATAGAAAATTTTAGGAAATATACTCTCAAAAGATAGGATTTAAAAATCAAAATTGACACATTTATTGAAATATTTAAATAGCGTATATAAGTAGTTATTGGAGGCTTTATTTTAAAATATTTTGAAATATTTTATTAGGCTTCTAGAAGCTAATTATAGAACCTTTTTAAAAAAATTTAAAAATTTTTAGTTTGTCATTTTGGAATTTTAAATGGTATTTATTTTATTTTTAATTTTAATTTTCAATAAAATTTTAAAAATGTTTAATAAAAAAATTCATAAAACGAAAGAATGTATTATATTGATAACCAAAGAGAATTAAGAGAAAGGAAATAAAAGAAAAATTGAAAGGTATTTTCGGAAAGAACATTGCTAAATTCCAGGAGATTGACAAGGACTATCTTATAGTCGAAATTTTTTCATTAAATACATTATTTGCAACAAAAGGGGTTAAATTATCACTTTATTGTATTATTATTATTATTTTAATATATACATGTCAATGTAAAAGAAATCAGTGGTGAAATTTGAAAAAAATTATTTTTATCATTATTTTATTTTTTTTTATTATTAGTATTTATTAAATATAAATTTCTTTAATACAATTTTTTATTACCAAAAGTCATCTGATAATTTCTTGATCAATTTTAAATTTTTACCTTTTTTTCTCTTTCACTATATTTTTATATTAAAAATTCTTCGTTATACTTATCCAATAATTCTCAGTATTAGATTCAAGAACTTTTAACCCTATTATTTAAATCACAAAACCTTCTCAAATATCATTTAAAGATTCCAATAATATTTCAGTGTGACTCTTTTATACTGTCTCATCCTTGTCATTTTTGTATTAATTATTGTGTTATTAATTTTGTAGGATATCTGTAAATAACACCGATTCGACATTATATTTATGCATGTTGAATTTGTATGACTGGATATAACGTAACAGATGTCTGAATGTCAAAGGTGCGATATTGTATAATGTATGCACGTGTGTATCTTGGTCAAGATACTTACAAGATACTTCCTCCGAATGTATAATCAGTTTCTAGTTATAATAAATCTTATGTCTCCAAAGTATTCTTTCCAGTTTTCTAATTTTTCATTCATCATGTATTGCTTACAATATTCCCATAAGCCCTTGGTGACCTCTTCGTGTTTCAGCCATGGTTTTTCTTCTTAAAATAATATTATATTATAAATACTGCCCAACTACTCACAAAAAAGATTTTCAATAAGAGTCTCGATATCGAACTTTATTTTTTAAATAGTATTAGTGATATTTTATCTCATTCAAATCCAATTGAGTTTATAAGGAAGATAGATATTTATTAATATAAAAACTCAAAAACAACACGAAGGCCGTTGACCAAAAGGTACCAGACAATCAGGATATTTGGAATTGTTTTTTATTCTTGAGTGCTTTGGTTTATTTTGGGATGTTAACGTATAATATCTTTTTCATGTCTATGTGCGGAAATCTCGATGGTCTTCACAGGTTATCCCTGTAAATCTTTGATGATCAGTTTCATCATTCAGACTATCACTAAATATAGTGACAGTTCATAGTAAATCTAACT
Source organism: Schmidtea polychroa (assembly GCA_959609185.1). NCBI lineage: Eukaryota > Metazoa > Platyhelminthes > Tricladida > Dugesiidae > Schmidtea > Schmidtea polychroa. Next base: position 6,189 of record CAUHTR010001646.1, on the reverse strand, counting down.
GGTTAATTTTTAATTTTAATTTAGAGAAAATCATTCAATATTAGAATATAATCTGATGGGAAATGATATCGAAGAAACCGGCGCCAAATTTCTGGCCGATGCAGTTGTGGTAAGAATTCCCGAAAATGAAAAGTTTCAATTACAAATATAATTTAGAAAAGCTCAACTATAAAAATACTGAAAATGACCGGGAATAAAATCGGTGACTATGGGGGAATGCAATTCGCTCAAGCTATTCAAATCAATGAATCTTTGGAAGAATTGGATCTTGGAGAATGTGATTTGGTAGATAAATTATTATATTTACTATGACACTTGAGAAGGAATTCGTGTTAAATACACATAAAACAAATTATTAATCGATTGTCTAAAAATAAGAAATAAAGATAAAAAGGAATATTCAAAAAAGAGAGCATTGTGTTTGAGCTGTGAGTTATTTTACATCTACCACAAAACACATGTGAACACATACTACAAAACAGATGCAAATGACATTTAAACATGATACAAATATAACAAGACATGGTATCCCCCATAGCATTCAACTTCACTCCTCACAAAATACTATCCAATGACGTCATCCATAGAACATTACCAAAATGAAGTTGCTTGAATTTCCTTTAATTATAATATCCAATAACGTCTTGCGCAGAACAATACCAAAATGAAACTCGCGAATGTCATATCTTGTTATATTTGTATCATGACACAATTATAATGATGAATACTTGATATTTCAATATAACCAGTGTAGTGTACAGTTATATATTTTATTTGTTTTTAAACTAGGTTTTGCGACGCCTTGTTATAATATTGAGCTTAGGTCGCGCTGTAAAATGAAATAAAAAATCTATATAGCGATAATTTACTATGGTAAATTATCGCTATACAAATATTGAAAAATTAAAAAAAGTCAATAAAAAAAGATTTTCTATCACAAATCAAGAAATAACAAACTAAATCAACTTCCGTATAAAAATTATATCAAAGATTGTATCAAAGATTATATCAAAGATTATATCGAGTTAAAGATTGTATCCAAGTTATATCAAGTTAAATCTACTTCCGAACTAAAGTAAAGATAAAGTACAAACTCAAGATAAAGTTAAACCATAAGGTTTTTACGATTATTATTTGAATAAAGGTTTATGTTGTATTATTGTTATTGTTAATTTTGCAGTGTATTGTCATATATTTTAACATACATTCACCCCAGCTGTCCTGAGACAGTTTATTTACTGGAGACTCGGCTGGGTACTATAATATTTCTTTTCACATTAGCAAACGTAATTACAAACACAATATATATAATACAATACTTATAATATATTACACTCAAACGTATTATAGGAATAGGATAAACCTTAATAACCAACAGAAATGCAAAAAAGAAGTCGATGCTGAACGGAGAATATTCAAAGAAAAATGGACTGCACAATATTTTTTTATCAGCTGTGGTGTCAAAATGTTTGTTTAATTTGTAATGACTATATTTTTAAAAATAACAAAAAATCTCTCTTATTTAAACAATCTCTGTTTTTAGCTTTGAGGAAATTTTTGCAAGCATTAGTTTAATAATTAGAATAGGGAATATTCGTACACAAGCATTCAATAAATATTTTATATTTTATTTTCAATCATTCTTAAATATATTTAATTTATAATTTTATTATCTACTTTTATTATATTATTTAAATCTATTTAAATTTGGAAAATAAATACTAATTCTATTTAATTACTTTCACAATGACATTGGTTGTTTTTAAATAATTTAATTTAAACAGAAATTTTTCAACAAACCATGTTGATAAATATGAAAAATATAAATTGAAAAATCTATTGAATTATCCAATAAATTAAAACAGTAACAACAAGCTTTTAGTGGTCAAACAAAATTGAATATTGCTATAACGAAAACTAGCTATATATTTGCATATAAAATTTCCAACTCTTTCCAAGAAGGAGAATTTTTGAAAGATTGTTTGGTGGAAGCAGCAAGTATTCTTTGGCCAGGGAATAAAAATATTTTGAAAATATTTCCATTTCAAGACGAATTAATAAAATTTCAGACAATTTATTATCGCAGCTGCAAATTAAAGCTAAATTATTTACATGCACATCACTAACACTAGATACAAGTTGTAATATTAAAGACTCAAAGCAATTGACAATATTTGTTCGTGGTATCAACAATAATTTTGATGTTTTAGAGCAGGGGTGGGCACGCATGAGGTCCTAGAGAGCCACATGGCTCATCAAAGAGCCGCACTTGCCCACCCCTGGTATATAGTGTAGTGAGACATGTATTATTTAAATATTGCTTATAAAAAGAATCAAACAAGGTAGAATGTAATAAGGAAATATTAAATTTTGATTCTAAATACCGCCATCGAATGACACTATAAATTTTAATTCTGTTTACACCTATTTTGTGACACAGGTAAAAATGAACTAACCATGAAAATACAATTGCAACAAAAAATTTTTTTTTAAAAATTCAGTTGAAAAAATTTCAAAATAAAAAAATCGAATTCAATTTTCAAATTCAATTATCAAAAATTCAATTATCAAAGAGCCGCAGTTTACTCAACGAAGAGCCGCATGCGGTTCTAAGAGCCGCATTTGCCCACCGTTGTTTTAGAGGATCTTGGTGGCCTCAACCGATAAAAGGCACTACAACTATTAGGATTCTCATCCGTTAGAACATTAATATCCGTTTTCAAATCACTTAACAATTCCATAAATTTTATTTAATAAATTATACACTCAAAAACTTGTCTCTTTATATTTTTGTTATTTAAACAAATTTCAGTTTTTCTTTTAAAATATTTTTTAAAAATGATAAATTTCGGTCTTCTTTTTAAAATATTTTTCAATAAAAATATATTTTAAATTTAACAAAATTTCTAAATAATCTTTAAGAATCTTTCAACTTCCTCATACCAACATCTCAAGAACTTCTTAATGAATTTAATGACTGCTTTGAAAAATTAAGGTTATCTTGAAAAAATCTTGTCAATGTTACAACGGATAGGAACCCAAATTTAACGGGGGGAAATATTGGATTATTAAAAAAAATGATCAATTTAAAACCGTAACCCCCAATTTTTTTAAACTCCGATATATTTTATTCATTGTATTCTTAATCAAGAAGTTCTTTGCAAAGAGGTTTTAAAACTTAACCACGTTATTAGCGTTGTAAAAAGTATTGTTAATTATATTCGCGGTCATGTGCTAAATCATCGCCAAATTGTATAGTTGATGGAGGATATTGGAGCTGAGCATATTGATATTTTATATTATACAGCCGTACGGTGGTTAAGTTTGGCGAAAGTTCTAAAGGAAGAGTTTGGAAATTAAAAGATCAAATAATTTTGTTTTTCGAAATTAAAGATAATGATAGTTTTCCTGAATTAAAATGTGACCAGTGGTTAAATGATTTCACCTTTTCTATTGATTTATTGTAGCATTTGAACGTCCTTAATATTAAACTTCAAGGAAAAGGTTTATTCATACATGAAATGTTTGACCATGTAAAATCATTTCGGACAAAGTTGTTACTCTTTTGTAAAAATTTGCACGATAAAAATTCAAATCATTTTCCAACTATGAAATTGAGAAATTTAATCTCAAAATCAGAGTTTGAAAAATATAATACCATTTTATCTGATTTACATGGGCAATTCTTAAGTCGTTTTCAAGATTTCGAAAAGATACAGGTTAATTTATCTTTGGTTTCTTCACCATTTTCTTTTTGAAGTTGAAAAGGCTCCTCCGTAGGCTTACCACCCGTTCGGTTTTCGCGCGAACAGTTCGGTAATCAAACGAATTGTTCGTTGTTCGTTTGGCACCCAGACCGAACGTTAAAATGTTCGGTTATTGTATCAATTAATTAAATTCCATGTAAAAAATTAAAAAAAAATAATTTAGCTTAAAAATATTGTTTTACATTAACTTAATGCCACTACCTGTTTGTTAATAAAGTTAAATTTAAGTTTTTGTAACGAGTTTTCTTCAATTTGTCTGAAGGGTAAATATTGTGCTCTTAAAAATTTTCAGTAGGTTAGCCTAATATTAATATTTAAATAAATATTATAGATACACTTATTATAAAATTGATTTTTTATTTAAATTATTATTTTTTTTTTAATTGGTTTGAGTGTTCGTATATCGGTCAAGAAAAAGGTGGTACCCTACTCCTCCGGAGATTCAGTTGGAATTAATTGATTTACAAAGTAATTCTATACTAAATGAAAATATCAAGGCAATGAAATTGATCGACTTTTATGCTTCGTTGAGTCGTGAAAATTTTAGATTTGAAAAAATAGATATTTTTATGTTCTGTTTAACAAGATTCTATCGCTGCTTGTTTATACTTAAAAATAAATGTCTAATCTTACATAGAGAATAAATGGCCCGCCATTTTTTTTGGAAAAAAATTTTCCCTGTGTCCTCAATTGTTGCCCACTTGTGGTATAGAGACACCGTAGGTGAGGACCACTGATCTATGGTTAATGTTTCTTTCAATATACTCGTAATATTTTATGTAAATATTTAAGTCTATTTTAGAAAATAAGTAGCGTTATTTCCTTTGCTACAGTACTTCTTTGCAATACGACTCTTAAATCTCTAAATCTCGATCGTCCTTTGCTTTGGACTCAACAAGAAGAAACAACAGTGCACATGGAAAATATGCTTTATGTAAATCAATTATTTGTACTATTCAAGTTTATAATTATATTTAGATTAATAAAAGTTTAATAGAACTTCATTTGGCAAAGTATGAGATGCGAGACTTCGGAATGGAGCGTTTGTGTGATGCGTTGATTATAAATCGAACTCTTACAGTTCTCGACCTCAGCTGGTAAAGTCAAAAAAAAACTAATTATTCCATTTATGACATTTTGTTTTAATATAGTAACAGAATAACAAGAGACGGAGCAAAAATATTGGCTAAAGTGCTGAAACGCAACACACCATTAAAGGTTCTTGATTTGGGATATAATAGAATCCATGATCAAGGAATTAAGGCTATTGCGCACTCACTTTGTTATTGCAACACGAATTTAAAATGGTGAGTGTAAAAAAATGTTATATTTTTGCCTCCTACAAATTTTTGACATTTTATCCCCATTTCATTTTTAAAATATTTTCTGTGGTTTAGTTTGGTGATCACTTTTAATGAAATTCACGACGAAGGTTTAATGGAAATTACTGCAGCGTTAGAATTGAATACGACTTTAGATAAAATATACATTTGGGGAAATGAATTCACCTCGGACGCTATTAAAGTATGGTTGTTATTAATTAAAATTGTATATCATTTTATTATTATTATTATTATTTCTCGTAGTATTTTGGAGCTTTGATGGATCGTTTTAGGTTAATGGAATCCAAAGTCGATGTTCGGCCTTACTCAGTCGATGGAATACATCAATTTGCGCTACTTCCTCACAATGTTGACTTTCGCCGTTACAGGTACACCGCCCCAATATATGGTGATGATATACCAGAAGATCGGTCATATGCCATCATCTGATCATCAGTGTTACTAAGGATTGCAGATCAGAAAAGTTCAATTAAGACTTTGAACTAATTAAGGATAGAAAATAAAAATAAATCCTATCTTAAGAAATTTTTTTCTTTTTCATTTTGATGAGTTTTAACTTAAAACCGCATTCAAAATATTTCCACCCTTTTCCCAAAAATGTGAAAATCAAAAATACCGAAGGTAAGTCAGCTAAATGAATTATATAAATACACCCAACTCTTTTTTTACACGATTTTGAAATAACACGGTCCACAAAAAAGGAGCAAATCTTCTTTTTTTGCACGAAATATTCGGTTTAACACTATTTCCAAAAAAATATTTCTTTTTAAATTTTTTATGTCAAAATTCAAATACAAATCGGGGAATACCCAAATTTTATTATATGTACATATGTAATCAAGAAACTGAATTTTATGTTTTAATTTTGTTTTTATTGTTATTTTAACAAATATTTTTTTAGAAAATTTTACTTACATAAGGAAGTTTTAATAAACTGGTAATGTTATTTTTTTTAATTTCAAATTTTTTAGTTATTATTTTATTTTACTAAAGGAAATTTTAATAAACTGGTAATTTCCTGCAAAATTATTAATTTTAAGAAGTTTTAATAAATTGGTAATGTTATTTTTTTTGAATTT